>ML253672.1:921-38474 GCA_005239495.1 Nicotiana undulata | reverse complement strand
GAACTGGTTCTTCTAGCTGGTTCAAGTAGCTTTTGTGTCGCACAAAGATTCTGCTTGCAAAATTAGTTTGGTAATTTTGCTTTCAGTTCTTGTTTCACTTCTGTGTTTGTGCGTCAATTCTTCAGTAGGAATGATTCAATATTTTATAGAGTCAGTAGTTGAGATGTCGTTGTTCAGTTCTAATGCAACTCTTCCCTGGTGGAAGAGTTTGTGTTTATCTCAACTTCCTTGATCTTGATTCTGTCCTACCTGAAGTCGAAGTCCATCTCCTTATCAATTTGCAACCTTTTCACTTAGGAGATAACCACTTAGTTCCCAGATGATATTTATCTCCTGTGCATGGACGTTTCTTGTGCCAATGGGTCTGTTTGACTATGTTTGCCCTGATGGACCTGGTTCAACTGGGTTGGCATTTGTCAATCTTCAAAACCATGCAGTGACTTGATTCAATAAATTCCCCCTTTTTTTATGATGAAAAACTCTGTGCTTACCCCTGTACATACTTCAATCCAACATAGACACTTTTTATAGATTTAAGCATTCATCATAGAGATACCAGGTTCATTAGGTTATAAATATCACAAAAAAAGCACATGTTCTTCCCTCTTTTGGCATCATCAAAAAGTTGTAAAATGATAAACTTACCAGAAGTATTAACAATTACTCATGGCCATTGAGGCAACTGCAGGTGCAAAGCATGGATTAATCATCAAAAGAAACCAATAAATGTAAGCTATATAAGAAACTGAGAAAGAATCAATAAACAAAAAGTAAAATTCATTGATTAGATAGCATATCAAGCACCATACACAAAAAGAACTAATAACAATCGCAACCATGAGCAAAAAAAACATAACAAGCTAAGACAAATCCCAACAGGGTCATAGAGGGGTTATTTTTTGTGGCACTGGACTCCTAAGGCTGGGAAGGGGCAGAGGAGGTTGTGGTCTTGGCTTGAGGAAGGGAGAGCATTTGATGAAGAACACACTCATTCTTCTCCTTTTCTTTGGCTAATTCAGCTTTGAGAGCATCCCGCTCAGCTTCAACCTCAATAAGGCGAGATTTCAAACGAAGGATCTCTGCATCCTTGATCTCACCTTCCTGCACAAGTGTCCTGACCTTTCTATTAACAGGCAGTTTCCTAGATGAACCAGGTTCATCCTCAGGAATATTAACAATGTAGTCACAGGTCAGCAACATATTCTTCCCAAAGTAGTCCTTAGCAGTACCCATTTCAGCATTCTTCACTAGAACCTTGAAGTGAGCAAGCACAGCAGTCAGGATAAACCGATAAGGTATAACATGTGCCTTGGCTCCATTCACACCCCTATCCAAGTGGTGGGTGATGAAGTCAGGCCAATTGATCTGTTTACCCCTGTACAAGCACTCCATGAGCGTAAGATCCAAATAGCTGGCAATGTGCCGTCGCTCTTTCCTAGGCAACAAAAATTTGATCACAAACTCAAAGAACAGTTTGTACTGAGGCCTCATCTCACTCTTAAATACTGCCCTGGGCTTCAGTTCTTGCTCATTCTCATAGAAGGACCTGGTGATTTGAAGAGCTGAGGGCAAATCATCCAGATTAGGCCACATTTGCCTAATGTAGTCATCATAACCCTCAGACAGGATATCCAGTATTTCCCCTAAATCCTTTGCATAAAATGAAATCGAAACTCCTTGAACCTTGGAGGATACTCTGCCATCTTTGACAACTGCGTTGGCTATAAATTCAACCAACTCATTCCTAGCCAGCCTTCCCTAAAGGTGAAGAACCATGTCCTTCCACCCTTGCGCAACCAAGGTATCCATCAAGAAAATCATCCCTAATTCCTCAAGGTCTCTACCATCTTCCCCTTCAAGATAGTACGCTTTCCAAACATTGTGAGTTTGTCAATCTCCTCACCAGACACTTCCTATTCTTCTCCACTTCATTCCTCATCATCAACAATATATACTTTCTTTGACTCAAACCTAGTCCTCTTTGCAATCGTTGAGGGTGAGGCAGACACAGATGCTGACTTCTTGGAAGAAGCCTTAGCTTTCTTGGGTTTTGGTGTCTCAACCTCAACTGGTGTTGGCTGCTCCTCATGATGGACCAGGTCCAAATCATCATCATCAACATGAACTGACTCAACAGGCTCTCCAACTTTTGCCTTTCCCTTGGCAGACTTCTTTTTCTTGCTCTCTCTCAGAGCTTTTTCAAAATCTTCTTCTTGTTGCCTAACAGTGCTTCTAGTAGCACGACTCTTTGGGATGGAGCATCAGCAGATGATACAGATTTCCTTTTCCTTGTTGGAACCGGGATATTAGCTTTCTTGGACTTTGGAGTTCTCTTCCTTTTGGGATTGTAGGAACCCCCCCCCCCCCCAACTTTTTCAGCATCTCAGCCAACGTTTCCTCAATAGATGAACTAGGATCATCTACTGCTTGTTGTAGACTTTCTAGACTTGTTGCTGCTTCCCCCTAAAGCTATGACTCCTTCCTCAACAATCACAAGAGCGGGGCCACAAATAGCAAGAGTGGCACCTTCCTTCCCGGATCCCCTTTCTGAACTCCCTTCTCCCTCTCTCTCAATGTTTATATTTTTCCCAAAGTTTTTTCGCCTATCCGGTACCTCTACATCCACAATCGACCCAATCAAGATAAACATGTTTTCAGCCACATCAAGTGCAGACCTAACTTCAAGATTTCCCTTCTCAATGTGAGATAAACCTGGTGCTTCATCCTCATTTACAGATTTGAAGGACTCACTAGAGGATTCAGATTCTTGGACCTTGCTAGCTTGAAGTATCTCATTTAGAAAAATTTCACGTGAACCAGATGCAACTGTTTTCCTGGCCAACACCTTTACTCTTCGTGGTCTGGGGGCTGGAGTGGGGCTAGGTGTAATGGCTGGGACTGATTTGGGTGAAGGAGTGGGTTCAGGGACTAGAGGTTTTAGAGGGATCGAAGACCTGGTTGGAGAATGTGAACTGTGTATCGATGGAGAATTAGAACCAGTGTTGGTTGATGAAGATGAAGCAGGGGGTGGTGAACAAGACATTGTTATGAAGATTTGGGGAGAGAAGAAAGTTGATCAGTTTGTTATGAGATGAATGATTTACTTGGATCGACGATTATGTTTTTGAAGAGGGGAGGTAATGATGGACTATTAAAGATGTGGTTAAGAAATGTACAACGGGCATAATTCTTTAGCAAGTGGAAGTCTAACCGCTGCAGGAGTGTCAGTGATTAGACGGGTTTGACTCCCTAATATCTAGGCTAATTAAGGTTCGATGGGACTCTATGGAACGGGTTCATTTTGGGATAAGTACTAAGAATTGGAAATGAACCAAATATAGATAGATCCCTGCTCATGTGTGACTATAATTATTTCGATAAGTGTATGGAGATGAGAACGTACCTTGTCAGTCAGATGAACCAACAGCGATGAACCAGGTTCATCGTGTTATAGTCTTTAATTTGCCTCAATTTACAAAGATAGAAAAACATCATTAGCAACCAGAGAATCATATTAATACATGGCAAGAGAGTATGGCAGTAAAGTCATAATACTGAGCAATGATTAGTCTGTTTAGTTACCTATTTTAGTGTTTCTAGCCAAAAAATAATTTAATTTTTTTTCATTTTTTTTCATTTTTGTTTTTCAATTAGGTGATCTTAATCATCCCTAATTCAAGCATGTTTCTCTCAAAATGCTCCCTACTTAGTGCCTTAGTAAAGATATCTGCAATTTGTTTGTCAGTAGCACAGAATTCGATTGAGATCATTCCTTTTTCATAGTTATCTCTTAGGAAATGGTGTCTGACATCTATGTGCTTGGTTCTCTTGTGATGAACCGGGTTCTTTGTCATGCTAATTGCACTAGTGTTGTCACAGAAAATAGGAATGCATCCAACCTCTATACCAAAATCCATAAGTTCTTGCTTGATCCATAGCAACTGAGCATAATATGAGGTTGCAGCCACATATTCAGCCTCAGCAGTAGATAAGGCTATTGTGTTTTGTTTCTTGGTGGCCCAAGAAACAAGGCAAGAGCCCAAAAAGTGAGACATTCCTGAGGTACTTTTCCTGTCAACTGGGAAACCTGCATAATCTGCATCAGCATATCCTACAAGGTCAAAATTACTACCTTTAGGATACCAAAGACATAAATCAGTAGTGCCCTTCAGATATCTCAGAATTCTCTTCACTGTAGTAAGATAGGACTCCTTTGGATTTGCCTGAAATCTAGCACACAATCCTACACTGAACACAATATCAGGTCTGCTGGCAGTGAGATATAATAAAGACCCAATTATCCCTCTGTATAGCTTCTGATCAACGGATGAACCAGGTTCATCCACATCTAAATTTGTAGTTGTGGCTATGGGGGTGTCAATTTCTTTTGAGTCTTCCATTTTAAATCTTTTGAGCAATTCCTTCACATATTTTTGTTGATGGATCATTGTTCCATTTGAGTTTTGCTTGATTTGCAAGCCTAAAAAGAAGTTTAGCTCACCCATCATACTCATCTCAAACTCACTCCCCATAAGTTTAGCAAATTCCTTACTCAATTTTTCAGAGGTTGCCCCAAATATGATATCATCCACATATATTTGCACAACCAGAAGATCCTTACCTTTTTCCTTTAAGAACAAGGTACTGTCAATTTTACCTCGTTTGTATCCATGTTCTAGCAGGAATTTTGATAGCCACTCATACCATGCTCTTGGTGTTTGTTTGAGTCAATACAAAGCCTTGTCAAATTTGTATACATGGTCAGGTGACTTCTTGCTTTCAAAACCTGGAGGCTGTTTTACAAATACTTCTTCCTTTAGATAGCCATTGAGGAAAGCACTCTTTACATCCATCTGATGGAGAGTGAAATCCATGTGTGCAGCAAATGCTATAAGGAGTCTAATTGCCTCCAATATTGCCACAGGATAAGAAGTATCATCATAGTCAATTCCCTCTTCTTGATTATATTCTTGGACAACCAGTCTGGCCTTGTTTCTTGTAACAGTTCCATCCTCATCGAGTTTGTTCCTGAAGACCCACTTTGGGCCAATTACTGATCTGTCTAGTGGTCTGGGTGCCAAGTGCCATACTTGACTTCTTTCAAATTGATTCAGCTCTTCTTGCATGGAATTTACCCAGTCAGCATCTTGTCAGGCTTCACCAATGTTCTTTGGTTCGATCAAGGATAGAAA
Source organism: Nicotiana undulata (assembly GCA_005239495.1). Taxonomy (NCBI): domain Eukaryota; kingdom Viridiplantae; phylum Streptophyta; class Magnoliopsida; order Solanales; family Solanaceae; genus Nicotiana; species Nicotiana undulata. The sequence goes on along the minus strand of ML253672.1, from coordinate 33,282 downwards.
GGCATCAAACGCACGCAGATTTTTCAAAGAGGATCTTGTTTTGATTCCGGATGTCAAATCTGTTATGATGTTCTCAAGAGAGTGAGAACTCTGATATCTGTGTGGTTTGAGCATCAATTGCTCAATTCTAGATGATCTCATGGTGTTTTGTTGTTGTGGAACAGGATTAGGGCCAAGGTCTAGTGTAATTTGCTGTTGAGTTCCCCCTGTCATGTTGCCTGGGGTAGTTGGACCTGGTCCATCACCTATTCCATCTTCCATATTTGCTTCAATTTTTTCAATGCTTCTGACCAGTCCAAGCTCCTCATCTTTTGGTTCCTGTATCTCAGAAAGAGTGTTAGTTTAATCAAAGACAACATGCACACTTTCTTCTACACACATAGTTCGTTTTATATACTTTATAAGCTTTGCTATGTGATGAATATCCCAAGAATACTCCTTCATCACTTATGGGATCGAATTTACCTAGGGAATCTTTGCCATTGTTGTGCACAAAGCACTTGCATCCAAAAGCCCTGAGGTGGGATATGTTGGGCTTTCTCCATTTAAGTAATTCATAAGGAGTTTTCTCTACCAGTGTTCTGGTCATGCATCTATTTATTATGTAACATGCAGTGTATATTGCTTCTTCCCAGAAGTTGTGGGGTAGTTTTCTAGAAAGAAGCATGGTTCTAGCCATATCTTCAAGAGTTCTGTTCTTTCTTTCAACAACCCCATTTTGCTATGGGGTTCTAGGGGCAGAAAAGTTGTGATTTATACCATGTTCATCACAGAATTCAGCAAACTTTGCGTTCTCAAATTCAGTACCATGATCAGATCTTATTGATGCTAGTTGATTTCCTAACTGTTTTTGAGTTTGTCTAACAAATGAAGTGAACATATCAAATGCTTCATCTTTAAATGTCAGAAATAAGGTCCATGTGAACCTTGAGTAATCATCAACTAGCACCATTACATATTTCTTACCACCTCTGCTCAGAGTTCTCATAGGACCACATAAGTCCATATGAACCAGTTCCAACGTCCTGGTGGTACTGACCATTTTCTTGCTTTTGAATGAGGATCTTACCTGCTTCCCCCTTGCACATGCCTCACAAACTTTGTCTTCCTTGAACTTAATGTTAGGAAGCCCTACCACTAAGTCCTTAGAGACTAATTTGTTAAGCTGATTTAGACTCGCGTGACCAAGTCTTTTGTGCCAAAGGAGGGGATCACTATCCAACATGCTTAAGCAAGTGAATTCATTTTCAGACAGTGTGGACAAGTCTATGACATAGATGTTATTCATTCTTTTTCCCTGCAAAACAATCTTGTCAGTAAGTAGGTTAATCACAAAACATTTTGTGGAAGTGAAAGCAACCAGGTTACCTCTGTCACACAATTGTGACACACTGATCAGACTATATTTCAAGACATCTATCAAGTACACATGTTCAATGGAACGTGTGTCATCCTTACCTACCTTACCAACCCCAATAATTTCACCTTTCTTTCAATTTCCAAAGGAGGCATTTCCTCCTTTGAGGTTTTCAAGTGAAAGGAACTGTTCCTTTTTTCTTGTCATATGTTTTGAACATCCACTATCCAAGTACCAAATTTGGCTGCTTCCTCTCACTTGAACCTCTGGTTCTTTATATGATTCCTCATCAGATTCGCCAATTTCCATGAGCGCCTGTTCTTCATTCTCACCATCTTCTGATTCTTCCTCTAAGCTTTCCCCCCAAGCAGCAACCATAGCTTTTGTTGTGGTTTTCTTGGGTTGGACCAGTTTCTTCTTCCTGTTCCTTCTTTCAAATCTCTCATTTTTCCATTTCACTTCCCACTGAGGAAAATTCTTGATATGGTGGTCAGTCTTTCCACACTTGTAGCATCCCTCGTTGGCTAGCCTTTCTGGAGCTTTAGCTTTGTTGTAGTTTCCACCTCTTGAGATGCCCTTTTTCCTTATGAGAAAGTTTCTGAATTCCTTAGTGATCATGGCCATCTCATCTTCCTCCAGATCTTCTCCCTCAGTGATTCTCAGTGCTAGACTCATGTCCTTCTTTGGAGCATCCATTTTCATTGTCTGCCTTCTAAGTTCATAGGCAGTAAGGTTACCAATTAGCTCGTCCAACCTGAGGGTTGCCATATTTTTGGATTGCTGGATAGCAGTGATTTTAATTTCCCAGGGAATTTGCAAGACCCTTGTCAAGATCTTCTCCACCATGTCCTCTTCAAGAATGACTCTACCACGAGACTTAAGTTCATTTGTCAGAGTTGTGAACCTTGTGTACATCTCTTGTATTGTCTCTCCTTCTTTCATAGTGAAGTTTTCATACTGAGAGTATAGTAGAGTACCTCTTAATCTTTTCACTTGAGGTGTTCCTTCGTGGGCTACTTGTAAGGTATCCCAGATTTCTTTGGCAGTGGTGTAGCTCTGAATTCTACTATACTCGTCTGGACCTAGTCCACAAACTAGCCACTTTTTGGCCTTAGAATTCTTCTCCTATTTCTTCAGATCCTCAGCAGTGCGGTCAGCTCTAGTCTTTGGTACATCTACTCCTTCAGCAGCCTTCTTCATGATGGCTAGAGGACCATCAGTGACTATGTCTCAAAGTTCATAGTCTTCTCCAATCAAGTGATCATTCATCCTGTTCATCCACCAGGAGTAATACTGGCCATTAAAGAGTGGTGGCCTTGCAGTTGATTGACCCTACCAGTTTCCAGGTGGTGCACTCATTTTGATCTTTTCCAAGGTGTTAGCCTTTTCAAGGATAACCTGCTCTGATACCAATTGATGTTTTATACTTCAATACCACACAAGAAGGGGGTGATTTGTATGGTTTCCAATTTTTGAGTAGAAGAACCTGGTTCTTCTTGGTGTTCCAACTTCTACAGTTTGCAGAAAAGTAATTGCAGAATCTAAAGAACACAGCAATTTTACGTGGAAAACACCTGGCTCAAAAGGTGAAAAAACTACGACCTACTTCCCAGTAGGATTTTCCCAAGCTCTTCACTATAACTCTGAGCCAAACAACATTTACAAAATAAACTCTTTTGTAAACCTAAGGACTAACTCTAATCCCTTTGTGGCAAACTAGCCTCTAGCTAATTGCGACTAATGTCAAGTTAACTCTAACTTGAACAGTGTGTACCTATTACAATTGCTTCCAGATAAAGTTGAAAGATACAATATTTAATCACCTACTACAAACCACTAGACTCGAAAGATAACATATAGAACTGGTTCTTCTAGCTGGTTCAAGTAGCTTTTGTGTCGCACAAAGATTCTGCTTGCAAAATTGCTTTGGTAATTTTGCTTTCAGTTCTTGTTTCACTTCTGTGTTTGTGCGTCAATTCTTCAGCAGGAATGCCTCAATATTTTATAGAGTCAGTAGTTGAGATGTCGTTGTTCATCTCTAATGCAACTCTTCCTTGGTGGAAGAGTTTGTGTTTATCTCAACTTCCTTGATCTTGATTATGTCCTACCTGAAGTCGAAGTCTATCTCCTTATAAATTTGCAACCTTTTTGCTTAGGAGATAACCTCTTAGTTCCCAGATGATATTTATCTCTCGTGCATGGTCGCTTCTTGTGCCAATGGGTCTGTTTGACTATGTTTACCCTGATGGACCTGGTTTAACTAGGTTGGCATTTGTCAATCTTCAAAACCATGCAGTGACTTGATTCGACAATGATGTTATGAACACATGTACCTATGCACGACATGGCATTCATATGCATATGCATGATATTAAAAGTATTTCATGATTTGCAGAGTTATCCAAACTTACATGTCGAGTCTTTTACTCCATGTTTCTCTCATGTCTGTTATTTACTGATTTTCATTCCTTACATACTCGGTACATTTTTCTACTGACGTCCCTTTTTCTTGGGGATGCTGCGCTTTATGCCCGCAGGTCCTGATAGAAGGGTCGAGAGTCCTCCAAGTAGGCTATTAGCTTAGCGAAAGGTGTTGGTGCTCTCCATTTGCTCCGGAGTTTCTTATTTGGTCAATATGATTAGGACATGTATTGATTAGTATGGCGGGCCTCTGTCCCGACCTTTATGACATTTATGTACTCTTAGAGTCTTGTAGATATATGTCGTGTACGTAAAAGATTGTCTGGCCTTAACGGCCTATGTTCAGTGTACGAGTGATCATTTTTGGTCTTATTAGCCAGTATGTCATATGTATAAGTTTTTATTCCCGCATGTTTTACTTCGGTTCATTTACCTATGATAGAATGATACAAGAGATGCGTTATGTTGGTACTCGGTTGAGTAAGGTACCGGGTGCCCGTCGCGGCCCATCGCTTTGGGTCGTGACAGTGGGAACATGATGATGAAGGAATTGGGCTTGTAAGAAACTAAAACGAAACCACAGCCTAGACAGAAGCTCCACTAGAGGAAGGAACAGGTGATGGAACAGGTCCTTCCCCCCAGGCAACATGATAAGAGGAATAGAACAAAGAGGAAGTGATCCTCAAACCACAAGGGAACCTGTCCATAAACATGTTCCTCAGCAACAAAACATTGAAGGAACATCAAGAGAAATCCAGCTAGTTGTGAAACCCTACAAGTATCAAGTTCACATCCCATTGAGAACATAATTATTGTTCCAACCTCTGGAATCAAAACCAGATCTTCGTTGAAGAATCTTTGTGCTTTTGATGCTTTCTTATCTCTTATTGAACCTAAAAATGTTGATGAGGCTTTGCATGATGCAGATTGGATGAATGCAATGCAAGATGAGCTCAACCAATTTGATAGAAGTCAAGTTTGGCATCTGGTACCAAGACCCAAGGACAAATCAGTAAATGGCATAAAATGGGTCTTCATAAACAAACTTGATGAAGATGGAACTGTTACAAGGAATAAGAAAAGATTGGTAGTTCAAGGATATCAAGAGGAGGGCATAGACTATGATGAAACCCTTGCTCCTGTTGCAAGATTGGAAGCAATAAGACTCCTCGTAGCCTTTGCTGCTTACATGGAATTCACTCTCTATCAGATGGACGTCAAAAGTGCCTTCCTCAATGGCTATCTAAAGGAAGAAATGTTTTCCAAGAAACCTCCATGCTTCGAAATCAAGGAATGTCCTTATCATGTGTACAAACTTGATAAGGCGCTTTATGGACTCAAGTAGGCTCCAAGAGCATAGTATAAAAGATTATCAAAATTGCTGCTTGAGCATGGTTACAAGAGAGGTAAAAATGACAATACTTTATTCTCGAAAGAAAAAGGTAAAGATCTCTTGGTAGTTCAAATCTATGTTGATGATATAATATTTGGAGCAACTACTGATAAGTTAAGTAAAGAATTTTCTAAGCTAATGGGGAGTGAATTTGGAATGAGCGTGATGGGTGAGCTTAATTTCTTTCTAGGCATACAAATTAAATAAAATTCAAATGGAACTATGATCCATCAGCAAACGTATGTAAAAGAGTTGATTAAAAATTTAAAATGGAAGATTTCAAAGAAATTGACACTCCTATTGCAACAGCTACAAAGTTGGATATAGATGAACCTAGTTCATCTATTGATCAAAAGTTGTATTGGGGAATGATTGGCTCATTGTTGTATCTCACTGCTAGCAGACCTGACATTATTTTCAGTGTAGGCCTTTGTGCTAGATTTCAGGCAAATCCAAAGGAGTCTCGCTTGATTGTTGTCAAGAGGATTTTGAGATACCTAAAAGGAACCACTGGCCTTTGTCTATGTTATCCAAAAGGTAGTAATTTCAATCTAGTGGGATATGTTGATGCTGATTATTCAAGTTTTCTTGTGAATAGAAAGAGCACCTCAAGTATGGCACACTTTCTTGGCTCATGTCTTGTGTCTTAGGCCACCAAAAAGCAAAATTTTGTGGCTTTATCTACTGTTGAAGCTGAGTATGTTGTTGTTGCCTCATGTTGTGCTCAATTGTTGTGGATCAAACATCAATTAATGGACTTGGGGATTGATGTAGGTTGTATACCCATATTTTTTGATAACACTAGTGCAATTTGTATGACCAAGAACTCGGTTCATCACAAAAGGACTAAACACATAGATGTGAGGCATCACTTTCTGAGGGACAACTATGAAAAGGGTTTGATTACTATGGAGTTTTGTGCTACTGATAAGCAAATAGCTTACATCTTTACAAAAGCTCTAAGTAGATATCACTTTGAAAGAAACATATTAGAATTGTGGATGATTAAGATCACCTAAAAGGACCAGTTCAAATTCACAATCGAAAAAAAATGGAAAAAAATAATTGGTTAGGAAATCGGTAAATTTTGTACATAATTAGATTAGATTTTTCTCAGTCTCATACTTTCATTTGTATACTCTTGTGCCATGTGATAATGTGACTCATTAATCTCTAATGATATTATCTCTATTTTCTTGGAAAGTTCAGACTTACACAAGAGACTTCTCAGTGAAGAACCTGTTTATCAAGAGTACTTGGTACGTATTCTTCACTCTGCATAATTTGGAATAATTATATATGGATCATGGTTAAAAAGGAGAGTCTCGTTTAATCCCAAATCCTTTTGAACTTATCTGTTATGAAATGAACCAGTTCCGTTCAAAAAGGGAGTCCAAACCGCATTAACTTCCTAGATTCTAGGGACACTCTTCAACGTATTTTCAAACTGACTTGCAGTTTGATTAGACTTCTGAAAAGGTTGTCGTTACTCAAGTGAACTCCTCCACTTTATATTTATTAGGCTTTACTTTTTTCTTCACTTCTAAATCTTCAGGCCGTCAAAATTCTCTCCAACTTCTCTCATCTTCCAAACACACACAAACTCATTTTCTAAAACTCCCAAACACAGAAATGGCGAACCTTTCTGAAAATCCCTCATCACCACCCAAGTAAATCACACCCACACCATCTATCACACCTTCAACCACACCTCAGTCTAAGAAAGGAAGATTTAAGATGATTGCTCGCAAGGTTGTTGCTGGGAGTGCATTATCCAAGAAATTAGATGAACAATTGAAATCCATCCAGGGCCAAGAACCCCAAAAATCTGAAGACTCATTCAAGTCTGCTACTGAGGGGAAGAAACTGTTTCTTCTGAAACTGGACAGATAACTTTTGGCCAAAATAGTACTACTGAAATCATCTTTGAGGTTGCTGAACATTGGGAGAATAGATTCATTCTGGTGGGAACTGTGGCTAGGATTGAGTCTACCGAGTCTGAGAAAATAGGTGCTAAAGATAAAAAGAGAAAAGAAAATGAGAGTGAGGGTGTTCAAGGTGTTGTGAGGGGTATGAGAAAGTTCACCCACTCCTGCTAGTCTGACGGGAGAAACAGGAGAAATGGTAGTTTGGAGTGAGGAATCTAATGGAGAAGTGGGTATGGAGAAGCTACTGAGGGGCTGGTTCAATTAGGGAAAGATGATCAAGAACCTGTTCCATCTGACCAGGAAACTCTTGCAGACCCATGAAGAAGGTGACTAACAGTTACAATCCCAAAAAGAAAAGGAGTCCTGGAGTCAAAGTTCATGGCACTGCTAGGGCAAACAAGAAGAGAATAGGTTGCATCTTTTATGCTTGTAGAGATTCCTCCTACAAGAGGAAGAGCTACAAAGAGTCAGAAAAGACTGAGTGAGGTTGAGCTGGAAAAAGCCTTAGAAGAAAGTAGAAGAAAAGTTGTTACTAAAAGGAAAAAGGAAGGTGATTGAGCCTGTTGAGGATGTTGAAAATGATGAGATGAACTTGGTCCTTATAAAAACAGTTGTGTTAATTAAAGTTTCAAACATTTACTCCTAGCAGAAAAGAAAAAAAAACTTATATACAATGACTTAATCTTCAATTGAAAGTATTTGACAATGTTTGTTCAACAAAAAAAAATGAATATTAATTGTAAACGTTCTTTTATATTTGTGTTAAGGTCATGCAAAAATTGAATTGGTATGTTAGAACACTTGGAGTGATGGAAATAAAAAAGAACTGATGGTTTAATTTTCTTTCGGTGTAAAATAAAATACGGGGATTACTTGGACTTTAAATAAAGCATTATTCCCAATATTACTTTACGTATGACCCTTTAACATTGCTAGTTTCTTTTTGTAACTGTTATGAAATAATAAAAAGAAGAAGAAGAGTATACTAGAGAAAAGTAGAGATGGAATTCTTATTGAATATTGGGATAAATTATAATGGAATAAAATCTCTCTATTTATAGGGAAAGAGTGACTTAGCCACCAAGTAACAAACCCTAGAATCTCTCTAGAATATAGACATTCACCATAAATAGGATTCTATTTATAACACTCCCCCTTGAATTGTCACGACCCAAAATCCCACCTTCAGGCCGTGATGGCGCCTAACGTTGAACCCGCTAGACAAGCCAACGTTGAACTAAGTAAACTCATTAACAACTAAAATATACAAGATAACTAAGGCATCGATGGTCAACAATCTGAAGGTTAACTAAATTCAAAATAATATAGCAACTTCGTAATAAACCCATATACATATCCCAGAACTGGTATCACATACTCACGAACTGTCTATGAGATTACTGAATACAATGGTCTGAAAATAAGTACATATGACTGTCTTTGAAACTATAAAATAAGACAGAACTGAAAGAGAAGGGTAGAAGGTGACGCCAAGGCCCATGAACGTCTGCGGGTCTACCTCGAGGTCTCCTGAATAACTGGTGGAATGCTCCCTCCGTCAGTGTCCACCGGGTCCGGCTGCGTGGTCTGCACAACATAAAGAAGTGCAGGTGTAGCATCAGTACAACCGACCCCATGTACTGAGTAAGTGCCGAGCCTAACCTCGGCGAAGTAGTGACGAGGCTAGGACTGACAACAATATACATACCTGTGCAATTTTATATAATAACAGGAAAATATCGACGGAAATAAACAAGTATAAACAAATACAGGGAGAGTCATGCTGGGGATAAGAGGGGCAACAAATACTAGCATAGTGGAACAGGGTAACAACTGAAATGTAACAGTAAAAGCAGGAATTTAACGCCTCAGAACAGATAATGAATAACACAAGGCACGGCATGTCCTCTCGTGCATCACCTCACAAATCACTCCGCACGGAATGTCCCCTCGTGCATCAAACAATCACACATCGGCACGGCATGTCCCCTTGTGCGATAAACAATAACAATCATCACGGCATGTCCCCTCGTGTGATAAATAATAAACAATCAACACGGCATGTTCCCTCGTGTGATAAATAATAAACAATCAGCACGGCATGTCCCCTCATGCGATAAATAATAAACAATCAGCATGGCATGTCCCCTCGTGCGATAAATAATAAACAATCAACACGGCATGTCCCCTCGTGCGATAAATAATAAATAATCAACACGGCATGTCACCTCGTGTGATAAATAATAAACAATCAGCAATATAATGTGCAAACTAACAATAAGAAATCTCAAGTGTACAGAAAATACTCAATAAAATTCTATCGTCCCGGTAAGGGACTCAGTTATAACCAAACTTGCTCAGAGATATAATTTCAACAGTAAAACCTCAACTGAAACAAATAACTCAATAACTCCCCACGTCATGAAACGACATCAATGTATCTCTTCTAAATCAGCATTTACTCATAGTACAGAGAATATTAAGAACACGGTATGATTCATCACNCCTTTCCTCTCGAATCCAACTCCGAATCGATAATATCTAGACATAATTGAGTTATTAACATCAATAATTACTCAATAAACCAATTCCAAAGTCTAGTTATACATTTTCTATCATTCTTCCAAAAATACCAAAATTCGACTCCGGGCCCGCACGCTCGAATCCCGAAAATTCTCGAAGGAATCACTCACCCATAGTCTAAGGATCATAAATATGAAGTTTCTACTTGAATTCATAGCATTAAACGGAAAATATGCCAATTTCTCAAGAACCCTAAATTTACTACCCAATTCTTGATTTTCCATTAATTTAGTAGTAAACCCTATTAATAATTCATGCATGAAACTAGTATTAGGAAGGAATTAACTTACCTTAACAGTAGCTAGGTCGTGATGTGTTCTTCCCAAGCTCACAAGTCTCTAATGGGGTTTTTGGTATGAAGGGAATGAGGAAATCTCGTGTTTTTGGCATTTAAAACAGTCTGGCCTACAGGGGTTCCGCACCTGCGGCCTTGGGACCGCACCTGCAGTCCTGCACCGGCGAGAAAAAGATCGCACTTGCGGAAAATGGCAAGGCAGGCTGGGGTCGCACCTGCGGAGCTGGAGACCGCACCTGCGGCTCCGTTCCTGCGGAAAAGGAACCGCACCTGCGGAACCTCCGCACCTGCGCCTGCGGTCCCGCACCTGCGGCTGGGCAACCGCACCTGCGGTCACACCAGCAACAACTGCACCAGCAGTTGTTCTAGCTGGTGTTTAGCCCCGTTGGGTGTGCGGAAGGCACCTAAGACCACCCGAGCCCCCGTCCAAATATACCAACAAGTCCTAAATCATAATACGGACTCGCTCGAGCCTTTGGAACACCCAAAACAACGCTAAATCTCAAAATCACCCCCCAAAACTCCTAAAACCATAACTTAAGAAACTTCAAGTTCTTGATTCTATAACAATGCGCCGGACCGACCTATACAACTCGGAATGACATCAAAATTTGCAGACAAGTCATAAATGACATAACGGGACTATTCCCGGTCTCGGAATCACATTCGGACCTCGATAACATAAAATCACGCTCCAAACCAAATCTCAAATTTAAGGAAATCCTTATAACTTCATTAACCCTCAATTTCCCATTTTTGATCAGAAACACGTCAAATCAAGTCCGTTCCTTACCAAATTTCACAGATAAATCAAATAACACATATTGAACCTGTTCCGGGCTTCGGTACTATAATACGGGCACGACAACACAGGTTTCACATCGAGCTTCATTTTCATAAGCCTTTATTATTTTTAGAAAATAATTTTCTTTACAAATTCATTTCTCGGACTTGGGACCTCGGAATTCGATTCCGGGCATACGCCCAAGTCCCATATTTCCCTACAGACCCTCCGGGACCGTCAAATCACGGGTCCGGGTCCGTTTACCAAAAATATTGGCCAAAGTCAACTTTATTCAATTAATTATCATAAATTCAACTCTTTATCAAGTTTCCACATAAAGGCTTCCCGGCTACGCGCCCGGGCTGCGCACGCACATAGAGGTGAGATTAACGGAGGCTTTCGGGGCCTCGGAACACAGTCATAATCAAATTTACATAGGATGACCTTTTGGGTCATCACATGAATGTCTATTCAACAGATAATGTGCCTCGTTAAAACCTTAACTAAAAATCCAATGGGAAACAAATTCTAAAAAAAGGAAAAAGAGTACACATATCAAACAGTACGCCTTCTTGATTGCCTCGTTAAAAACCTTGCAAGGAAAACCTAGTGGGACAAAACCTTGTAAGGGAAAAAGAGTGCAACGCGTATTAACTCCCCCTGATGAGAGTATCGATTCACATCCTTGAGCCTTCGCATCACAATCTTGTGCACTAGCTTCTTGAAGGTTGATGTTACTAGAGATTTGATGAATAAATCATCTTTATTAACTTCAATGAACATGTTATACCTTGAAAATCTTTGCTATCACATTATCATGCTTATAGTTATAACAAGATACATATGTGCACAAATAGCACTTATAATGTGGTACTTTATGACCAAAAATTGTATATGCTTTAAGCGATTTAAATCCTTCAAGGATTGTCATACAAGTCATATAATAGACTTTAATTAGATGCATATCAAGTTTTCATGTCATGCTAGACAAATAAGATATCGAAAACTGATTGCACATATCATTGACTTTATATTTTCAAGTGTTTGAAATGCAGGTCCAAATACTTGTCTTTCATATGAAACCAATTCTATTCGAATTGTGTCTCTTCTATTTGGCTAATATTTTTGTGTTGTATTCGACAAACTTAAGATCCTCATCTATACTTAGCGTTATGATAGATGTCGTCGACGAACATTTTATATCGGTTCCAATATTTTTTTTCTCATAAAGACATAACATAGATATCTCTTCATTAATATATTCAGGTACCTGAACTGAGATTTTATGAAGTGTTATGTCATGTGATCTTCTAGATCACTTGCCTCCTTTATTATGATCATTTGCTCATCTTCTTTATCAAGAAGTTTATTTGAACCGATTTGTCTATACGCTTTAAGTGTACCATAGACTTTGTCTTTCTAGGACTTAATAGGAGCATTTGTAATGAGAATATAGTTACTTTTTTTGGGTCAGCAAATGCGTCTGGCATGATTTGCAATATATTGCAAATGAATTATCTTTTTATGAACTTCAAGTTCATATTATCTTTTCGAGGATCTAGATGTACAAATGATAATTCATTCCACGTAACTTTTTTTTCTCAATTGTTTATCATATCTCCCCCTCATGTTAGAAAAGTTAATTTTCTTACTCAATTTTGAGAATCCATCTTTGTGCATTATGGCGTTAATCAAAATATACACTGCACATCAATAATAATAAGATGGAATTATTTGGTTCCTGACTCTGAACCACTTGTGAGGGGTGAATGTAATATACTTTCGTATATAACGTTTATCAAACTGATATAGATAACTTTGTTCTCATAAGCAATTGTTTAGCTATTAAGTGGAGGCACTCGATAACTCATAAGCAATTGCCAAACCAATTGTGATGTAAACCAATTTATCAAGATGAAATATCTTGAATAGACAATCTGGAAATTATGCTCTAAATTAAATTATTGAGTAAGTTACCTCGCAAACACCATGTTGCGACTCAATAATAATCGCACATGTAACCAACTCATAGATGCATCGTATGTGGTATACATGACAGGTGAATGAGCCCATATTCACCTTTGATAATTTTCAGAATTCAAGGGATTCAATCCCAATTTTTAGTTGGTTTATTAATTAATGAGAACAAGCAACATAAGAGAATTCGTAAAGAACTTTCTTGTTCTTTAATATTTATCCATGTGAATTCTCTTTCATTTTTGCACATCATACTTAAATTGATATGGCTAAATCAATTATGTCAACTGAATAAATTATCAATATTGATAAAGTTCAGGTTTATACCATGACTTGGGCAATTATCAATAAACTCCAAGTTTATTATGATATGAGTTTTTGTATCAATAAACATCCACTTTATTGTGGTATTCTTTTATTTGTGTAGTACAAACTGGAGAATAAAGTGGGTAACTTTTCACATACATACTACCCCACTACAAGTTGTAGTAATAGAAGATATAAATCTTTCCTTTATTTATAATCTCAGTATAACCAATCGCTTTCGCGAATACTTTAGAAACTCAATAAGTTTCTTTGAGACTTACTACAACATAATAAATTGACATGATAATCAATTGTATTCCTCCAAAATAGTAATAATTGGCTCTTCCAGAGCTCTCAATTAATTTGGTACTACCACATATTCATCAACATCCATGTGGTGAATATCACTTTCAAGGAGAAAGTTATAAATTATATGCAAGATCTGTTTCTTGCATTAGCGTTATCCTTTAGTAATCACATTGCCAAAATATTTTGGCGTACAATAGGTACATGACCAATGACCATTCATGCCATAATAATGACATTATTTTCTTATAACCTCCTTTTAGAGGCGAGTGTGGTATATTCACTACCACTAGCACGTTCATATTCTTCCAAGAATGAATATGTACTCATAAATCAGATGTTGTCACATTCTCATCATGAATGAACCATAATCATCTATATGTGCTTTACAAAATCTCATGTCAAATCGATGACAAATATTACTTTCAAAGAGTGAAAGATTATTTTGAGAATTCTTATTATTCTCATTATCACAAATATGACGATTATAATTTCGTCTATTGCCACGTCCACATCCATTGATACTTTCATGGTAATAATTTGTCTTCTTTCAGACTTATCACATATTGCTATCACATTCTCTTAAGGGGAATGAGAATGAAGCAAATTCAATGGGACGAGTTTCCACTTTTTTTGCCCACAATCATACATGCATTTTATCATGGCAAGACATAGATATTTTACCACTTTGGTGGTTATAATTTCTTGCAAACTCTATAGGAGTTATAATCAAAGTTTATTATCTTTGCTTGCACTTAAAATCAAATTATAAAATTTCAAGAATTTAAAAGAGAAAAATAAAGTAAAATACTTACCTTAAATCCAGAATTTAATCACGAAGAAAGTTCATGGAGAATTGACAATCATTATGCTCAATCTCAAACCTTCTACTCAATTGGTCAGAATCTCATGCTGATAACGTGTTATGAAATAATAAAAGAATAAGAAGAGCATAGTAGAGAAAAGTAGAGATGGAATTCTTATTGAATATTGGGATGAATTATAATGGAATAAAACCCCTCTATTTATAGGGAAAGAATGACTTAGCCACCAAGTAACAAAACCTTAGAATCTCTCTAAAATATAAACATTCACTAGAATTCTATTTATAATAGTAACATTGCTAATTCGTCACTAAACAGAAATGAGTTGACTGTATCAAACCTATAAATTCAAATAAATATATTTAAATAACTAATTAAATGATTAGAAAGGGAGAAGGGGACAATCATGTTAAAATACTCAAACTGCGAAAACTAAAAGCTAAATGACACCAACAGAATTTACTTGAAAAGTCTATTATGTCTTTGACATTGTAATTTCTCTCATTTATATAATAACTTGTATGTTATATATTATATAATATATATTAATCTAGGTATTTTATTTATAATTAAAATAACTTTATATTATTTATTTTTTTATAATATATTCAGACATTTAATTTTTTCATGGCACTCAATTTATTAAATCATATTCAAACATGAACATATTTTAAAATACAAAAATGACAAAAAATATTTATTTTAATATTTGTTTCAAATAATAAAATAAATTTTTGTGACAAATGATAATATTTTATAGTTAGTAAAACTTATAAAACAAAAATTGAAAAATATTTATGTTTAATATTAAGGTTTCTTAACAAGGGAATATTATAGTACCAATGTGGCAATAGACTACTCCTTAGTTTTGGTGATGACATCGTCAACTGCAGTTTACTGTAACCAACCTTAACTAGTTTTTAATATAATATCTTGTTGACCAAGAAAAAATCAAAATTTTTATATCTTAATCTTTTATATTATTTATTTGAAAGTGTTAATCTGATGTGTCATTGTATTAAATGGGTATTTTGTTTATTGGATTAACGAATATGACTTGGCTGATAAATTTGTGAACTTTGATTTTATAATCATCATTAAAATATTTCATTATGCATCGTTAAGAACATTGATTTGAGATTTTTTCACAGTAATGTTACTGTCGAATTTAATAATGCTACCTATATATCTTGAAAATTAACGTTAAGGGAAAGTTGATCGTACGAACATATTGTAAAAATAATAAATACAATAATATTAAATTATTTTAATTATAAGTTAAAACTTTGGCAAAAGTATATAATATAGAATGTATTACATAAATGTGAGGATTTATTATGTCAAGAGCATAATAGACTTTTTAGGTGAAAGGTTTATAAAATCTGGTCAAAGTGATTATTGTGATAGCTAGAGCATAATAAAATAATTTATGTATAATAAAAGAAAAAAAATGATTTTATGTAATGAACACAAAGTTGAACGATCTTTACATAACCCAAAAAAAATTTAACTTTTGGATAATAAACACAAAGTTAAATGACAAACTCATAAAATTTACTTTTTTTTTGTTGCTTATTCCTTTTCTTTTCACGGATATTTAGTACTTTAGATTTTGAAATATAGAAAGGAATTGACAAGTGATTTATCATATTTAGCAATAGATTTGTTTAAAGAGTTATGGTCGTCATAATTATCAAGACTAATAATTAGCGATTCTTGTTTTGAAGGAGTAAATTAATTATGAGCTTATCTTCATAATTAAGGAAACTCTTCCACGAATTATATATGATCATTCCCATACTGAACAGACTTCCAATGATCAATAACTATTTTAACTAGGCCAGCAGTAGAAGGCTAAGCAGACACCTTTGGATCCCATCTTTTAATGGTGAATTGGTGAGACTAATAGAATTCATACTTTTTCCCCTTTAATAAGATTATTATTATACGGTACGAATTCAAGTTAATTAACATTTGGAAGTTAGAAAAACTATACGATGTAGCAGTTGTTAAAAATAACAATGGAACAATATGTAATTTTTTATATTATATATAGTTAATCTCTTTCATATATAGTTAATCTCTTTCATATATAAAAAAGTATTCTTGGCCAAAAACTGTGATGATAAAAATAAGGAAGTAGGGGGAACAAAGGAGGCAGTGGAAGGGAGGGAGAGAGGGGAGGGAGTACACCGACCCTCTCTTACCTGTCTCTCTGTCAGTTTTTTACTATTCCTAACATCCGTTCTTTCTTTCCTTCTTCTTCTATTCTCCCCCAATGTACAGCCTTTTCTCTCTCTCTCTCTCTCTCTCTCACACACACACAGATCTGCTCAATCTCCGGCAACATTACTTCCACTACAAAAAGAAAAAGATTTTAATCAGTTATAAGTGAAGAACGATGAATCGGAGCTTCAGAGATTCAATGATCAGCGGGAAGAATTTTCCTATATCGTCACAGCACCGGCGAGGTCTTAGTCTTAACGGAGCTTCTACAGAGCAGCCTGATGATAATTTGGATCTTTTCTCCAAAAGTCGCCGCAGTATCTCCCTTGCATCCTCCGACGAATCCGATGGTATGCCTTTTTCTTATTTATTCTAACATATGTAGCATCTTTTTTACGTTGAATCTTTTCCTATTTTACGCTTCCTCATTATAACAAGTTTAATCTGCGTTATTGGCCGCAAAATACATACATATACATACACAATTACTTTTAAATCACTAACTAGTTGAGAGTCCCTACCACTCCTCTTTGAGGATTAATTTATTTGACAAATTTCTAGTTGTAAAAATTACTCCGTCCGGAACTATATATGCTACTCTTGACTATTAAGCTCTAATTTTGTCAATAGTTTTCCTTTTTATTCAAGTAATTTTAATTTGTTTTGGTTGCTCTGTCCCTGCAGTTTCGGTTAAACTGGGGAGGCTTTCAATTGGATCAGTGAAGCAAGTAAAGAGTGGATTAGAGGATCTAATGGCATCTACCGAGGGAGATAAGCATGATTACGATTGGTAAATCTGCATCTTTGGAATATCAGATCTCGCCTCTTAATTATTTGTTTGGACTAAATCAAATTACATGGGGAACTACTACTATTTTAGTATTTACTGCTCTGTCTGTTGAATTCATACTGATTACAAAGACAATGACTGCTCCTGTTAAAGAAGAATACTTCCTCTAATTCCTAACTAGCTCACTAGTCGGGTGCTCAAATATTGACTAAGAGACACGGTATCATCCTAAATATACCTTTGTTGAGCAGCAGTCCCCGAGGGCTGTAGTAGTGTATATCTGATGTATCAACTTAAGGCCAGTCGTCTCCACAGTCAAATTAAGCTATGTTTCCCTTTCCATGTCTAATAAATGAAGAAGGGAAAGCATTATTGATTCCTCACTCACAGTCGTCGTGTTTTCAATTGTATAGGCTCCTCACCCCTCCAGGAACTCCCCTTGTTCCTTCATCAGATGGAAGTGAATCAAAACCAGCTTCAGCGGCTCCAAGAGGCAGCTCATTGGGCAGATCTGCCTCCACTACTAAGGCCTCAAGGGTAAGTCTCTATTTTTCTGTATTAATCATGTCTTTGGAATTGTTGAATTCATGCATATCGATATCAATGCTCTTTAGAGTTGAGACTTACTTCTCCATGAAAACTTTCTCAATCCCGTTGTCTATCGCAATTCAAATTTTTATTTTTATTTTAAATTCACGGTCATCATTATTTTAGGTTATTGTTGGTCAATATCTTTACTTTTGAAATGTGTTGTTGGACCTCTATCATACAAACTAGATAGATGACTATTTAGAATATCAGTTTCACAGGCTTGTAACGCTCACAAATTACCTTGCCAAGTAGTTGTGCTGATAAAATAATTTGTTTTCAGCTTTCAGTGTCTCATTCAGAGAGCAGTACTCCTGCAAGACCAACTCGGAGTAATTCTGTGACTCGACCTTCCATTTCTAGCTCTCAGTACAGTAGTTACTCAAATAAATCAGGCTCTATTCTAAACACAAGCTCTGCATCAGTCTCCTCCTATATTAGACCATCTACGCCGACAAGCCGTTCTTCTTCAGCCAGGCCTTCCACTCCGACTTCCCGTGCAACTGTGTCCAGACCTTCAACTCCTTCTAGAGCCCGCCAAGCCCCAAGTACTCCTTCTAGGCCAACCCAAAGCTCAAGACCTTCTACTCCATCCTCCCGGGCCCAAATACCAGCAAACTTGAGTACCCCTGCTGCTCGGTCTACTTCAAGGCCTTCAACACCTACTCGTCGGAGCATAACACCTTCATTGTCTCCAGCATCTAGATCATCAACTCCAGCAGGGCGCTCTGTCACCAATGGACGACCTGCAGCTTCTGTTTCTCGTCCAAGCTCCCCTAGTCCCCAAGTTCGCCGTCCATCACAACCAATAGTTCCCCCAGATTTTTCACTTGAAACGCCTCCAAACCTACGCACAACTCTTCCAGATAGGCCTCTGTCTGCTGGTAGGTCCAGGCCAAATCCTTCTGTCACTACCAAGGCAAATGCAGAAAGCCCAAGTGTGGCAAATCCTCGGAGACAGTCATCGCCCATTATTATCAGGGGAAGACTAACAGAACCCTCTGGTAGAGGACGAGTGCTTGGCGGAGGGCAACTTAATGATATTTCTGATTCCCGCAGGGCTTCACATGTCTCAGAATTGTCTACAAGGAAGCCTGTAAAGAGTGCTATTGACAGCACGGGACTTGGAAGGACAATTTCTAAGAAATCTCTTGATGTGGCAATCAGGCATATGGTAAGTATGGTCTTCGGATTTTGCATCGAGCAGATTCTTTTGTTATGATCACATTACTAAATTTGTATAGCAACTCTTAACTGCTGATCTGGTTCAATTAGCTTCTAGTCTGCGTATGGTTGTTGGTGAAGTGATTTCGACAATTAAAGACTTAATTGTGTGTTCTATTTGATGCTGTATGGGTTTCCTTGAACTGCCAAAGAGCAGGAAAGTTTGTTGTACTTAACAGTGTGGACACATTGCTGCTGCAGGACATTAGAAATGGCCTTAATGGTGTTCGTCCACTTTCTGGATCAACCCTCTTTCCTCATAGTATTCGCTCCACAAATGGGAAAAACCAGCCTTCTCATGGTTCGACTGTCCCATCCTCTACCAATGAGAATGCATCTTACCACTACAATGGTAATCTTCCTGAGAATGGAAATTACCTTAACAGGTCATCTGAGAATGGGAGTGAAGAGGGCAAATCTCAATATTCAGCAAAATTGACAGACATTGATATTTATGGGAGTTCTCGTTACGATGCGCTTCTGCTGAAAGAGGATTTAAAGAACACAAATTGGCTGCACAGCATCGAGGACAAGTCGGATCAAGAAACATTATTTGACAACGGATTTGAGTCACTACCTGAACCTTTTAGCCCTTTGCAGCATTTTTGAAGTGATTTTCCTTTCTGTTATTGCTAATTTTTTCTTCTTTTGAGTATTTATTTGTTACTAAATCATTTATTTGCAAAAGAAGATAAGAAGAGATGGAATGTGGCAAATTAGCCCAACTGGACGGTGAATGGCGACCTACTATATCTACTTTGTTTCCATCATAATGCAAGCAAAAGGACTGTATTTGTATTCCATATGCCACAAGAAGATGGTGGTTGCGACAAATTATGGATGCTAGCTGATATTATCCAGTTGAAATGAAGCCTATATCTTCGTAGTACATTGTTGGGCCTTTAATGGTGGCAACAGTAAAGTCTGTTCATTCTGTTTGGGTACCCCAGAAGTGTAAATGGAAGCTCATTGCCGAGCATATTTAATGATCACTTGATTCAGTCCTAACAAACCGAAGCTTATATGTATTTGCTTGATTTTGTCCTTGCAAACATTTAAATCCAATTCTTGAGCAAACCAACTATTGGTAGATGTAAATCATAACTCTTCAACTTGAAAGTGAAAGCGGTACAGGGAAATAGAAGTGAACATGTTCAGCAGTCACTTAATAAGCAAACCCGTTAATTAAATCTTTGGGTTCAGTACTTCAATATGGGGAAAAAAAATCAGAAATAGTCATATTTACGTCTGGTAATTGAGAAATAGTCACAATTTTAAAAGTAATCGAAATTTAGTCGCTTAAAATTTTAACAAAAACACTCTTAAAAATCCGGAAATTGGAGTTAGAATTTTTTACATATGAGCTTCCAGCATAATATGCTAGAATTTTATAATGTGTTGGAGTTCCATCATAATATGCTGGTAGTTTATATGCCATAAGCTCGCGCATTATGCTACGCAGGAGTTCCATAATCCTACATCTTATGCTGGTATATTCTGTGTTTTAGCAAAACAATGACTATTTTTCCTGGTTGTTTTTCTATTATCAGTCCGAAAAATGACTANTGTTTGATGCGGGGCGGGGCGGGTTTACTCTTATGCGGGTGCGGGGCGGGGCGGGTTGTGGGTTTAATGCGGGGCAACTTTGAATTTTATCTTTTTGAAACAAAGCAATCATTTCAACTGCAATTTCATATTTTTCTTCACTAGCACGAATATAATTTTGATTTATAATTAACCAATTTGCATAAGTCTCACAAAAATAAAATTACAAAAGTCAATATATCGTATTAATAATAGGAAATGATAGTAACCCATTTATTTTGAAAGATCATATACATTATTACAAAGGTAAAGATATTCTCTGCTATGACGCATTACAAGGAATGCCGGTGTAATGAACATGTTTTTAGAAAACTAATGATTGAAAATAGAAACAAAACACAAAATTAGAGAAAAAAGAAGAAGAAAAAAATTAAGCGGGGCGGGTTAAAAACTGAAAAAATAACTATGCGGGGCGGGGCGGAGCGGATTGACATTTTTGTGGGTTTTACCAAACCCGCCCCGCCCCGCCCCATTGCCATCCCTAGCCATTATATGCCCAGCGGCTAAGCCCATATAAGAACCTTCAATGAGTCTATGAAAGAAAATCAGTAAGCAATATATTTGTATCTGAACTTATAAGGGATCTTTACACCGTACAGTCAACAGCCACTCCCCCAAATGAATACTTGGTTAGATGAGTCTAATGTTACCGCTCATACTTAATGCTATTTATCTAAATTAACTTAAGTGATCTGATATTATCTCCTAAGTGCATTACAGTTTAACTTAATGTAAAGCCAGAAATATGGAGCACATAATACCCACTCCATAAAATGTGCATAGAACACAAAATGCAAGGAGTAAAGGACGCCGTAGTGGATCTACTTTCTTGAAATTTGATAGTATTATCAACTACTCTATATTTCTGGATCCTGTCGTTTTCATTTATTGCCTCTTTGGATGAGGGATGATAGAGCTTATTAGTTCACCTACACCAATAATAGAAATAGGAGTAGTCCCTCTTGAAAGATATGCCTTTTTGTTTACTTGAACTTTACAACTTTGACTAAAATTGATACCTTCCGTAGAGGTGGCAAAATGATTAAAAGAAAACAGTTATTCACTCATATTATTGATCAAAAAATGAATTGGATAATGAACCATCTAAAAACGCTCGAATATGGATAAAGAACCATCTAAAAACGATCGAATATGGATAAAGAACCATATTATCCGCTTAGAAAATGGTTAACCAAATGGTTAACCAATGGATAATTAATGTGTTTAACTTTTACATTTGTAAAACCTTAAATTGGAGTTCCTCAAGTTTGGAAGACAAGGAATTCTCTCGTATGTGATCATATTTAAGAAGCCTTAGATAATATGGATATCCATATTATCCGCCGGATCAACCCGTCTTTATCCGTCTCAAATACGGGTCGGATCGAATAATTTATCTGTTTTTAAAATTATCCGTTTTGACCCGCTTATATCTGACCCGATCCGCCCGTTTGCCTCCCTACTCATCCACATATGCTTTGTGTTTTCTCTAGGTAAGCCGATCTGAAACAGCAGTAAAGCAGGGGCGAATTTAGACTCAAATTATGGTTTCACGTGATCTTCCCACCAAACTTATGTATATATTTCCTAAAACTGATCTAATATTATTTGATGGCTCTCACCTTCTAAAAAAGTTGAATAGTGTACTTAGTTTTATGTTAAATTATTTACCCAAAGAAAATGAGATCAACTTCCGTCCAAAGATTACTTTTGTGCTGAAATTAATTGGAACAAGATGGATTAAATAGTGGGTTATAGTTTAATCCCCAAACTATTATCAAACATTAATTTCTTTATTATAGTAATTATACTTATAACAAAACAAAAAAAAGTAAAATAAATTTAATTTTTTTTAAAGGTTTCTCATGGGTCAATTTGAGCCAACATGTAAACCCAAATTTTCGATAACGGTCCGAGTTAATAAATGGATGGGTTAGGAGCAGGTCATGTTTCTTGAGCTGATTTTGCCTCTGCTAAGTACACATTTGGTATCCCGACGAATAAAAATCAACTTAAATGGCCGCTCACTCAATTGGTTAAATTTAAAATAGTCGTTAAATAAATAATATATATATATATATATAATTCATATATAATATATGTATAACTATGTATAATGAATTATTATTTATATTATACCGATTAAAACATATAAATAGTGAATCCGACCAACTATTTATATAAAGATCCCATCGCATATTTACCAAAGTTTGTTTTTGTTCCTACGGAGTACAAATAAAGCAATTACCTCGGGGCATATTGATACATACCCACTTTTGGGGCCAACATTGAAATTCTACCCGCATTACACAAAAATTTGTAAAGTGTACCCGTTCGGATTTGTAGTTCAATCTCTTCAATGTAACTTCATAAATTTAATTTGAAGTTCTTCTATCTTTCAGATGCAACTTCAAAATTCGAATCTTAAGTAGTTCAATATATTGAATGGAACTTCAGACTTCAAATCTTAAGTTTGAAACGTAAACTTGTTTTTTGAATTTCATCAATTCACTATACGATTCACTGCCCAAAATCTACTCAAAATGAGCTCAACTTTAAAACATAACTTTCAAATATCATAAAGAACAAATCTCAATCATCAAATTGTTAAAACAACAACAAATTTAACAAACCCATTTTGCAACTAAAAAGAAGAAGGAGAAGAAGAAACTCTAGGCATAAAGAAGAAAATAATAGTGAATAATGTATTTGAAGTTATCCAAAAACAGAATATCAAATGAACTTTTTTTCTCGCAAAACTGGGTGCCCACTGCCCACATAAAAATTTTACAATTACCTCAACCGTACAAGTCCAGTGTGCTCAAACTCAATTACAGCGCATTAAATCTCTACTCACTGGTAAATCATCTCCCAAGCTATATCCTGAATTACTAGATATTTATTTGGGTTCAATCATTAAAACCAGAATATTACCAAAAATAATACAATAGAAAAGGTGGAATAATTTACTAAATATTGTTGTAATACTACCAGTAAAGGCTTAAGAAATTGCTGTACATCATGTAATCAGTGTTGGATCATGGATTTTTTACTAGGTGGGTGCATATCCATTTTATAGTCAAAGTCCCTTTCTGATAATGAGTCTAAACTCAACTAGTTTAAATATTTTACTTCCAATTAAGGGTGTTCAAACCGAATCAGAAATCCGTATCAAACCGAAAAATCAAATCAGATCGATTAAAAAATCCGGCTAGGTTTGGTATTGAGTAAAAGAATCCGAACCCAACCGACGATAAAATATATAATTTATATATATATTTTTAAGACTTTATACTGAATTTTCTTAAAAAATATTGAAATATTTGAGATCCTCTCATGTGTTAACATAGAAAGTGTACATTAACGAAAATTATTATTAGGCGACTAAGAAAATAACTACATATATTACCAAAAAAAATTCCCTTTAGAATATTTTAATAGATCATATGTTTGTCAATTTTTTCAATATTTACTAAACATATATTCACTTATCAAAACTTTATCTATAACTTAAACAAAGTAAGATTGAAATAATATTCATGTAACATAAAATAAAAAAAACCGAAAACCCAAAAAACCCGACAAAACCGAACCAATCCAAACCGATATAATTGGTTTGGTTTGATTTTGATAAAAACCAAACCAACCCGGTCTATATACACCTTTACTTACAATTATTGAGTTATGTCTTATACTTCCATATATAACTAGTGTGAATATTTTACTTACAATTATTGAGTTATGTCTTATACTTACATATATGTGTTGAGCCAGATATATCAAAATCGTCTACGCTATCTGTCCCATACACTATCAACTTCTTTTTTTGTTTTTTCACCGCGATTCGGTGTCCACTTTGGAGCTTGATTAATTTGGATTCATATCGAAAAGTTCCATTTTGAGAGGGACACTCCCTACCAAAAATGACTTGATACATAATGTTTGGATCCAAAATTTCTTATTAAAAATAAAGGACTTATTACTATACCACAATCGTTAGTGGTACAGTGCCCTCCCCCCTCCCCCTCCCCCACACACACAAAAAGAGAAAAAAAAAGAATGAAGCGATAATGTGTGAAAGGAAAATAGAGAAGTAGGGAGGAAGGAGCGACGCATGTGAAAATAGTAGTAAGCCATGTGAATCTGGATGTAGAAAAGACAATTTCAAATTCGCATTGAATATGTCGGTTGAATCTCCGTTCACTAGAGTCGGGCGGAGCTAGACTCAATAACTTTAGTTTAAACTTTATATTTTATATTAAGTAATTAATTAAATATATATAAAAATAAATTTAAAGCCCAATAGTAACACCTGACGTCTTATCCTAAAATTTAAAATCCACAAAAATAATCAAACGGTGACTCTGTCATTGTCCTTTACCATCACAAGATTCACCATGCGCAAAATGATGCAGTAATAAGTATTAATTTATAAGAAACATGATCCATAAGCTGGCTTTACTCATCAATGGCAGTTGCCAACTCAGGTCGACCCACACTTAAGTCATTATAATTGATATTTTATTTTTTCTGCAGTACTAACTAATTTATCACGATCCAAATCCTAATTCAGATCGCGGTGGCACAGCGGAGTTAGGCAAGCCGATATGAAACACACTAGGTGTTACCCTTCCCCTCGTTGGTTAACAATTTAATAGCTACCAATTTTAAATGGATAAAACACAATAATGATAAATGATACGAGATAGAACCACAAGTGCAGAAATCAACCGATAGGCACGTCGCATAACATATGCACAGCCAAAACCCAAAATAATTATATACCGTGTGTGTGCTAGGAACTAGTGTCACGAGAGCCACGGGCAACTACTGAATATACAATAACTGAAATATATATACAGAGCCTCAGTCTGAACAAAAGACAGAGGAAATATGACAAGGAAACTCCAGGGTGCTGCCAGGAAGTCGCCAAGAAGGACAGCTCACCGTGAAGTATAGCCACTCGGTCAATATCTAGCACTGGACTGATAATCAGACGTACCAGCCTCCGGACCTGTACAGTCAAGTACAGAAAAGAAAAGAAAGTGCAACATGAGTACATATTAAATAAATATGTACCCAGTGAGTATCCCGTCTAAACTCGAAGAAGTAGTGACGAGAGGTCGACTAAATACTCATTAAGGGTCCAACAACATAATGTAGAACAAGATAAGGTTAAAGCAATAGGCATGCGAAACAGTAAGCAGCAAGTATATGAACACATAATGTAACACAAGTAAGAGCACCAAGTACCAATTCCTCTTATTCAACAATACCTTGCCAATACTGTCATATGTGAACCAGACTCAAGTGTACATATACCGACACGGACAAGACAACCGGCTGGAGTCATAAGGACTGAGGTCATAAGCTCCCCACGATCGCGAATCATACCTGGGACTCGTGTGCTGACTCGATAGTAATAAGCTCCCCACGATCGCGCATCATGCCTGCGACTCGTGTGCTGACTCGATAATAATAAACTCCCCACGATCGCGCATCATGCCTGCGACTCGTGTGCTGACTCAATAATAGTAATATTTACATATAGGTACCTACGGGTACCGACTCGACCGTGAACTCAACAGGATTGTGTCAATATCATATCACTGATAGCCATTTAGAATTTTACATCATCATATTTTTTACCTCTCCCATGTCATTACAACAATAAACACAATTTATAATACATGCAATGGTTCAATAAGGCACGAGATGGCATGCTCGTGGGTCCTACGGCTACCCGACATAGCAATATAGTCGCCACGTACGGACTCTCGTCACTTGGTACGTACGCGGCCCCCTCAACATGCACACATAGCAACCAAGGAACCTACGGGGACATTTCCCCCTTACAAGATTGGAAAAGAGACTCACCTCGTGATGATATCACCCCTCGGATCAAGGATGCGCCCGAATCTCTGAAATCTACACCTGATGACTCGCAACTAGCCAAATATAGTATGATTGAATCAATGCTAAGCTCAAAGAAGGAGAATTAATAAGAAATCCTAAAATTAAGCATTCTTGAAGGTTTTTGAGATTTCGACCCCGGGCCCACATTTTCGGATTTTAAAAATTCTCGAAGGAATGAATTACACGAAGCCTAAGGATCGTAATTACATAATTTATTTAGGAATTCATGGCTAAAAAGGGATAATTCACTAATTATCAAAGCCCTAGAATTTTCTACCCAAAATTTCCCATAATTTGATATTTTAATAGGTAACCTAGTTAGATTTCCATAATAAATTCATGAATTTAGGGAGGAAATTATACTAACCTTGAAGGACTTGATCTTGGGCAGATTTTCCCTAGCTTTGAGGAGCTCTAATGGAGGTTGGGCATTGAATAATGAAGAAGAAATCCGTAATTGGGCATTTAAATACTGCCCAGGAAAACCTTCACTGCGATCGCAGCATCAGGCCTGCGATCGCAGAGACCAAGCTGCCAGACCACTGCGATCGTGACTGGAGGTCTGCGATCGCGGAGAACAAATGGCCCTGGGCCCCAAACGACACTATGTGATCGCATAGATGGGGCTTGCGATCGCGGAGAGTGGGGAGTTAGGCTTATGCGATCGCAAGAGTGAGGTCTGCGATCGCAGAGAGTGGGGGAAGAGACTTATGCGATCGTAGGGTGATGTCTCCGATCGCAGAGAACAAAATTTAGCCCAGAAGAAATCCCTCTCTGCGATCGCAATCATCCCTCTGCGATCGCAGAGAAGGAAACCAGACAAGAATTTTCTAACTTAGCTCCCGGGGGTCTAAAACACCCCCGAGCCCCCCTGGGATCCCTCCAAAAGTACCGGCAAGTCTGTATTCATGATACGGACTCGCTCGAACTTCCGAAACATGAAAAACAACAACGAAACTCAAAATTCAACCCCAAAACCAAATTAATCAAACTTAAGAACTTGGAAATTTTAGAATCCACTACATTATGCCGAACAGGTCTATACTACTCGGAATGACCCCAAATTTTGCAGACAAGTCATAAATGACTATACGGAACTATTGCCGGTCCCGTAATTCCACTCGGACCTCGATATCTTAAATTCACGTCCCAACCCAAACTTCAAAGATAAGGAAATCCTGATTTCCATTTCGGGCGCCGAAATGCTCCCGGGTCATCAGAAACCCGAGCCGAACACGCCCAAGTCCGAAATCATCATAATGAGCTACTAGAGCTGTCAGAACTTGATTCTGAGGTCGTTTTCTCAAAGTGTTGACCGAAGTCAAACTTGGCCAAAAAGGCCAGCCTTAAGGAACCAAGTGTTCCTAAACCATCCAATTCATTCGCAAATCCCGAACCACCCGCTCCCGCGAGTCATAAAGAACGAATAGCCTCTATGGAAGGTTTCATTTAAGTAAATGGGATCCTAATACGCAAAACGACCGGCTGGGTCGTTACATAATCTTTTTGAGATATAGCATGTACAAAACATCTCACTTTCCTTTAATCTATTTCTTTTTAGAAAAAATAGAAATGGATAGGTTTTGTTAGGGTACACATTTTCAACAACATATTCAAGAATACCTACTAGTCTATTACCTAAGTCGGCTTCCGTAAACAACAACAACAACAATAACAACCCAGTATAATCTCACAAGTGGGGTTGGGAAGGGTAGTGTGTACGCAGACCTTACCCCTATCCAGAGGCGGATCCAGGATTTGGAGGTTCCGGGTGCCAAGCTAATCGATTTGATCAACTCAGGTGTCGGTTCGGGTTATTCATCTTTTTTATTTATATAGACAAATATCGATCAAACGAAAAAAGTATAATAACTATAACTAATTGACGCAACCATAAATTTTCCAACAATAATATTAATATTATAAATATACATCATCTATTTACAATTGTCCTCGACGAGTTTTCATATTTTGAAAACGATCCATAATGACATCATTACTTACATTTGTGAATACATCACACTCTATGTAACAAACTAAACAATCATTAAAATATTGGTCACCCATGCTATTCCGTTCTTCATTCTTTATCTGCTTCATGGATGAGAATGCTCTCACCACAGTTGCGGTAGCAACAGGTAAAATCAGAGTCAACTTCACAAGTAAATAAACATAAGAATAAGCCTCCACAAGATTTGCTTCAACCAATGCTTTTGCCAAATCACTAATTCCTTGTAAGTTGGAGAACTTGGGATTACCAGCTCGCATATGAACTATAAAAGTATCAAGTTGATAACTCAAGTCTCGAATCTGTACTTCATCAAACTCATTTGGGTAACAGTTTGCTAAAGTCATTATTCTACCTTTTATCAAAATTAGCAAAAGAATTGGCCGGATTCAAGCTAGCCATCCCGAGAAGCAAATCGCTACTCACTACATCAAAACGGTCATTAAGCTCTTGAAGTTGCACATCAATTACAACATAAAAGATATCGACACGCAAGTAGTGTGAATAACAAACACCGGAAGACTTGCGCTTCGACTTTCCAAGAAAATAAGATTCATCCTATCTTGGGAATCAAAATGTCATGCATAACACAAAATGAGGAAACATCATCTATTAAAGATTTCCATACACTTTCTCTCATATCTTGCAATCTTTTCTTTGTGATATTAAGAAACTCCACGGCATTAACAATATCTTGATCCGTTTTTTGTAGGATCTTGTTCAACTCATTTAACATTGCCAAAACTTTCAACATCAAGTGAAGCATAAAAACAAATTTGAATTTTGTTATCTCACTCAAAAGATATTTTTCTTGATTTCTCTCATTTGGGGTAGAACCTTCATATTTAATCACTTCAAGCACACGAACAATAGATGAGAAAATAACAATAAAGTTATCTAATATTTTGAAATGTGATCCCCAACGAGTGTCACCTGGTCTTTGAAGCCCGCGTTCTTGATTTAGTCCTCGCCCAGTATGAACTTCACCGGACTCAAGTAATTGCTCCAACTTTTCAGCTTGAAGATGTCGAAGCAAATCTCTGCGCTTAAAAGATCCTCCAATAACATTCAACACGTTAGTAACATGACAAAAGAAGTCTTCAACATCCAAATGCATTTTAGCAATAGCTACAAGTGTTAATTGCAATTGATGCGCAAAGCAATGAATGTAATATGCCGATGAACTATCTTTCATAATCAAAGTCTTGTGACCACTTATCTCCCCCCTCATGTTACTAGCTCCATCATAACCCTGTCCACGTATTTGTGAGTGCTCTGAAAGCAAAGAGTAGATTGCTTCCTTCAATGAGCATGCCGATGTATCATTAACATGGACAAGACCAACAAATCGCTCTACCACTTCACCATTCTTATCAACATAACGCAAAACAAGAGCCATCTGTTCTTTGTGTGAGATATCTTTAGACTCATTAACTAATATAGCAAAGTAATCTCCATTCAAGTCTCCAATTATAGCGTTTATTGTTCTTTTGCACAAACATTAATAATATCCTTTTGGATCATAGGGCAAGTCAAAGTATCATTTTGTGGAGTATTTTCTAATATGACTTTTCCCACATCCGGATGCTTGTCCCCATGAGAATCCTAGAAAGAGGCGTTGATTAGTTGAAGTTTCACTTTTATCATGACCCCTAAAAGGCAATCCATACAACAATAGAAGTCTTGCCACATCAATTGATGCTTCTAAACGCATCCGATACTCACTTTTCAACTTATCGGAGTGCTTATCAAAAATAACTTGAATTGATTGATGTTGATTTGATAAGTCTAGCATCTTCTTGAAACATTTATCATGGACACCATTAACAACAACAACATGTAAACGAAATCTTTCAAGACCCTTATTCCAAGCCCTAAAACCATTCTTTGTATAAAAATCGCCCGTACTTCCATGAATAAATTCATTTTTGAATAAATAACAACATAAGCAATATGCCGCATCTTTCTTCACACTATACTCCAACCATTTAGAAAATTGGCCCTTGAACCAACTTGGAACAAATTGACGCATTCTTCCTCCTATTTGAGTTTTGGGAAATTGATGCTTGAAAGGTTGGCAAGGGCCTTGTTGAATGTAATGTTTCCTTACTTCATCTCGTATTCGAGGGTGATAGTCTGCGATAGGTATTCGTTCTCCCGGATCGCCTTTAAGTGAGCCCAAATCTAGTTCATTTATAAGATGGGAAACATTGGCATTCGCTTGGCTCAAGGATTGACAACTAGGACTTGGTTGAGAATGGTCCAACCTCGTGACAAATTTATCCATCTGAATTCAATTCCTATAAAATAAAAGCTCATTCTATTGAGAAAGCTTTCTATGTAGCTCACTATGGAATATAATATAATTTCTATTACTTCATACCATGAATAAGCTTAGCCAATGAAAATTATTCAACTTTCCCTAGTACTTTTTTTTCTTAAAATGGAGTTGAGTTTGAATTCTTCTTGGTAAAAAATATTGGAGATGTTCTTTCTCTTTTAGCCACGACATTAATTTATACCATAAAACCATTTAAGTGGCATATGATTTTCAACAAAACCAAAGAAATACATAACAAATAAATCACAAGAGACAATAAAGTTTTGCAAGAACATCAAAATCCAACTAAATACAAAGAAAAGAAAATCAGAAAAAACATATATTTAATGGAGAAAAAAATAGTCACAGCCCACATAGGGTTAAGAAATAAACAAGAGGAAGTGAGGAAGCTTTACAATAGTGGCCGTAGAGCAGTGACCAAGCGTGCTTTGAAACAACAAAAGAGAAGAAAATCTGTGAGCCGTGAACGTGAGAACCGGAACTGGACAAGCAAAGAGGGGGTTTGCAGTTTGCTGCTTGCTGGAGACGAGATTGGGGAATGGGGAGTTGGGAATTGGGTTCTGGAGACTAATTTTGGGAAAGGGAAAGTGGGGATATCTTTTGTCTTTTTAGAAATCTTATTTTAATTATAAAGCTTTTTAATATTACTTTATCTTAGTAAAATATTTAAAAATAAAAAATGTGTTGTATGTTGGATTCGAACTCACAACCAGCAGAAGAAAAAGTTGGACCTTTGCCACTGGAACCTTGTCCACTTTTATTTTGTGGGTGACACTTTAAATATATATACTATTTATTATATATATATATATATATATATATAGAGAGAGAGAGAGAGAGAGAGAGAGAGTTTTCGCCGAAGCTTTCGGGTGGCGTACCGCCCCGAACAAAGTACATAGATCCGCCCCTGCACCTACCCTAAGGGAAAGAGGCTGTTTCCAATAGACCCTCGGCATTCTTCCCTCCAAGAACTACCCACCTTGCTCCTGGGGTGACTTGAACTCACAACTCCTAGGTCGGCATAAGTAAAATGGAACAATAAAAACAATGGTGTAGTACATATGTGCCGTGTTAAAATTCTGTATTTAGACTCTAGGAACGTTGTCTCTCATAATTGTTTGGTCTTATTGTGATGACCCAAAAGGTCATCTTATGTAATTTAAGCTATATCTGTGTTCCGAGGCTCCGAGAGCCTCCGTTAGTCTCACCTCTATATGCGTGCACAACCCGGGCGTGTAGCCGGGAAGCTATTAGGTGAGATTTTGATGAAAATGAGTTTTGATAATTAATAAATGAATATAGTTGACTTTGGTCAACATTTTTGGTAAACGGACCTGGAACCGTGACTCGACGGTCCCGGAGGGTCCGTAGGAAAATATGGGACTTGGGCATATGCTCGGAATCGAATTCCGAGGCCCCAAGCCCGAGAAATGAATTTTTAAGGAAAATTGTTTTCTGAAAATAATAAAGGATTTTGAAAATGAATAAT
>MDKH01100958.1:0-46333 GCA_005239495.1 Nicotiana undulata | reverse complement strand
TAGCAAGTGTGGTGTTAGGCGCCATCACGATCCCTGAGGTTGGGAATTTGGGTCGTGACAATACTGAGCAACAAGACGATCAAATATATGACAGATAAAGGGGTACAAGTGTAACACCGCAGACTTTAGACAGAGTCTCACATCGTCAAAACACAAGAGGGATGTTGGGTATATAAGATAACCAACCTAGACCCTTGTAATGCTTTTTAAACCCGTGATGGCCCAAACCCGGAGAAATATCACTTGCGGGCTGGGCTGTTACACATGGTATTAGAGCCACTCTTGCGTAAGCCTTGCTAATGGTGGGTCAGAGTTCAACTGAATTTAGGCAAATCCATGTTAGGTGGGGCAAACCTCAGTGTTGAGTCCAGGTGAATCCATGCGGTGGGGAAAACCTCAGCGAGGGCGCTGTCGTGCCCCCTTTTTTCCCCCAGGCACTCCTTTCGGGGGCCCCGGTTTGAAAGAGTTTATGACATTGGTTGAGACAACTCGTTCCTTTTGGGAAAGGGGTTTGCATTTTTGAAGAATCGCCACCTAACGATTGTGAGGTGCATTAGGGAACCTAGGGGGGTTCATTTATAACTATGTTTGATAACCAGAGATATGGTAAGGGCTTGAAATTATCCTAAGGGGAAGGTGTTAGGCACCCCTCAGGATCCACAAGTGTGGTTCCCGGCCAAATAGCTTTTGTGAATTTTTGTACAATTAGCAAATAAACAAATATGGCTCAAATAAACATAGGTTTGGAAACAGTTAATGGAAGGCTAGATTTTGAAAAGAATTATAATCTAAGCATTTTTATGGGAGTAAAGGGGTGTCCTAGGTTCGTTTGTAATATGGATCACATCAATGCAATACCCGGTATGACACTCCTCAAAGAGGGGCTACACATGGTATTAGCGCACCGGTCATCATATCCATATCTACCCTTTCCCACCAAGTGAAGATATTTAAAGAGAGTGTTGGTCACGAACTCTATTGCATGTTATTACCCATCCCTTCCTATCAGTCATGTCACGACCCGAATTTCCCTCCGAACGGTCTCGTGACGGCACCTAGTCTCTAAGACTAGGTAAGCCTAAAACATGCGGAAAATAAGACAACATAACAATAAAATAGAAAGGGAGAAGAATATATATATAACTTAGCCGCTCGACATTTACAACTCTTACTTTCACAAAACCAGAACGTCACAAAATCACAAGCTCTGTACTACTGTGGATCTATACAAAGGAATAAGGAAAATGTATATACTGGAGTAGAAGGGGACTCGTGAGATTCTGCGGACGCGGCAGAATTACCTCGCGGTCTCTTGAGCAACTACTAAGATACTCCTAGCCACAGTGCTGTGTGTTGGTACCTGGATCTGCACATGGGGAAACCATGCGCAGGAAAGGGCGTGAGTACTCCACAATCGGTATCCAGTAAGTGCCAAGCCTAACCCCAGTCAAGTAGTGACGAGGTCAGGTTAAAGCTCTACTGGATGTTTAAAAATAACACAGTTAAAATCTAAGCAGAGATAAATAATAGACTCAAAGCAAAACCGTATTAAAGGTATGCTGAAAAGAATAGTAAAAGAGAGCCCTCGGCTCAGCACAACATATATCTCAACAGTAAATATGCAATACAGTACAGGGGGAAAGCTCTCGGATCTCAGTCTGTAGTCCCAATTTAAATATGCTATGCAGAACAGGGGGAAAGCTCCTGGATCTTAGTCTATAGTCCCAATTTAAATATGCTATACAGTACAGGGGAAAGCTCCCGGATCTCAGTCTGTAGTCCCAATTTAAATATGCAATGCAGAAGTATGTCGGGTGCAGCTAATTAAACAATTCAAGAAAGTAACAGTCAAGAATAAGGTGAAACTACCTAAGCATGGTGCAAATAGTAGCAAATAAGAGGAATTCAAGTAAGGACAGGTAGGCATGCTTATTCTTAATCTAACTACTCAATTAAGACAGAAAACAGTAATATAAGAATGGAAATGAGTTATGTTATGGAAGGAAAAGTGGAATTTTAGCAGCAATGACCCGTGTACGCACTCGGCACCTCACGTACACAACGTCCACATAACAAAATCAGTATAAAAATGCCTAAAGGGAAGTCCCCAACACAGAGTTAGGCAAGCCACTTACCTTGACTGCACTAATCAACTCAATACCACGCTCTTGCCACGAGTATCCGACTCCGGGTGGCCCAAATCTATTCAAGTCGATTACATAATGTAAATATCACTTACGCAAAATTAGGAAATTCGCCCAAAAAGTTCCCCGGGCCCACGTCTCGAAATCGGGTAGAAATTATATTTTCCGGACACTCATTCACTCACGAGTCTAACCATATAAGAATCTCCTAATTCGGAGGTCAAACACCCAATCAAAACTCAATAATTCGGTCTATGAAGTTCATCCCATTTTTTCCATTTTCTACCCACAATTTTCGAAATTAAAGGTTGGATTTAAGATTGGAATCATGGAAATTGATCTAAGATGGATAGAATTCACTTACCCAAGTTACCCAGGTGCAAAAGTCTTCAAAAATCGCTCCTCCCGAGCTCTCAAATTCAAAAATGGTGAAAATAGGTTGTAACCCTTGATTTTGGGTCTTAAAGAATCTGCCCAGGTATTTCTCTATGCGATTGCAGACATGCTGTCGCGATCGCGAAGGGTACTTCCTCACACGCACCTAAAGCTTCTATGTGAACGCAGCTAGACGTCTGCGATCGCGGTCCTTCACGCCTCAAAGTTATGCGATCGCGGTTGGGGCCACGCGACCGCGTAGAACAAACACTGAACCTCCCTCAGACCTAGGATCCTCTATGCGATCGTAATCCAGGACATGCGATCGCGAAGACCAAGTTTCCAACGCACTGCGATCGCGGACCTCTTCTTGCGATCGCAGAGAAAAAATCGCAGACCTCCCACGCTTACCTTATGCGATCGAGGAGGGTCTCTTGCAATCGGAATTAACAAAAAGCTGCTGATGAAAACCCATCAAAGACTTAGGCAAAAATATACCCGTTTGAACACCCGAAACACACCCGAGGCCCCCGGGACCTAAACCAAAACCACCAACCAACCCTAATACCTCATTCAAACTTGGTCGAGCCCTAAAAACACATCTCATAACATCAAAATCATCAAATATGCATAGATTCAAGCCTAAGAACTTATGAAATTTCTAAAATCCACATTCGATGCCGAATCACGTCAAACTCATCCGAATGACCTCAAATTTTACAAACATGTGATAAATCACATTACAGACCTGCTTTCGCTTTCGGAATTCCATTCTGAGCCCGGTATCAAAATTTCACCTATCGGCCGAAATCGCCGAAATTGTAACTTTCGCCAGCTCAAGCCTAAATCAACATCCAACCCCGAAAACACATTCTGAACACGCTCCTAACCCCTAAATCACCCAACAGAGCTAACGGAGTAGAAGGAATTCCATTCCGGATCTTCTTCACACAGTTCTAGCTACAGCCTGATTTCAAAAGCTAAAATCCACATTTAAGGACTATGTGTCCAAAATCACTCTGGATTTCACCACTCAACGCTCCGACAAGTTCCAATAGCATAATTAGACATGGGAGAAGAAATTATTAGGATATCGGGGCGCTAACTCTCAAAACGAGCGACCGAGTCGTTACAAGTCCCGGAGGAATTTAGGACTTCTATCCTACAAGGGTGGTTCTAGGCAGACCCTCAGGTTTTAAAGGTAAAAATACTAAGGCGACATACAATAAAACAGATATGACTTCAATTAAAATGGAGCATGGAAAACACATAGAAGCCTCAAGTACACCTCCACAAATAGTACACATAAACAACATGACTCATACACAATTAAGGTCCAAATTCAGATCCTAAGCATGGTGTCTAAGTGATAACAACAGAGTCAGATTTATTACATAACTCATAGAGGAAGTCCTAATCAGCTTTGCCTACTGGTTTTAAACATGCTAACAGTTAAACAATAGTCACAAGAGACAGTTCCAGTTTTATTATTGAGTACCTAAGGCTTGCCTAGGCGTGGGTTAATATACAATAGTTGTTCGGAATTGTTAACAGTTTTATATTGTTATACCTAAGAGCATGTGATTCTAAGTGTCGCAGCACATACATGAATTTATTACCAGTTGTTAGAACAAGGTGACTGTTTATGCATCCATATTCAGACCAATTGTAATTAAACAAGTGCGATCCTAGAACAGGATATCTAATGCAGAATGATGCATATGCAATTGATAAAATAGGGTTTCTGAATGCACACAAAATCACAGCCTTATGCGTAGCTTCAGAATAAACATAGGCGACAGTTTTAATGCTGTTTACCTTAGAACAGGTTTTCTAAGTGTGGAACACGGTGGCAGCATGAATAACAACTGATGTTAACACTTTTTTAGAGCAAGATTTATGAATATTTTCAGGTCATGTAAGATGCACATAGGAAAGAATCACATTATTTTATTTTATGTCATTATTTACCTTAGAGGCAGGATTTCTAAGTGATGATGAGATGCTGAAAACAGTATATATGGATCCTATGTAGCATGATATCTAATGCATGGCATGCTTCGCATATGTTGTACCTAAACATGGCTGCTATTGCGCATAGAGAAAGTAAACCTAGGAAGCATGGTTTCTACCCTTGATTACATTACAACATGCATATCACCCTCCCATTTCACTATCCATCCCCGGAGTTGTTTTACAAATAATTATTATAGACCACTGGATATGAATTACATAACTGAAATAGAGAAAATATAAGAAGTTAACTATATGGTAGCCTACAGTATAGGCCCAGTTCTCCATGTCCTCAATGCCAGGTTTTGTTTCACAATCCGGGTGTGTCAGAGTTCCCTAAGGGCCTCAAGGGATCCCGGGCAGTGCTCACACCCAGATTTCATAGCCAAGATAGAGTAAGTGCAGTGTGGAATAGCCATCCTTAGTGTGTCAAATTTCAAAGGGAGCTCAAGGGTCCCAAAGCAATGTTCACACAAAGGGGGCAGAACTTAAGAGGACTAAGAGTAGAGTGAGAGTGCTTGAAAAAGTTTGAAAACTTTGAGTAGGAAAACAGTTTTTTGAAAAGGGATTTAATTGAAATAATTTTCATAACAAAAGCTTAACTGATGAAATCAATTTGAAAGAGCATGAACACCAATGTCAGGACCAAAACAAGTCCAACATCACACAAAAAGACCAAGAAAAGTCCAACAATCACAAGCAGGGGTAATGGGGTTTGAGGGACACATACAGAGCATGTGAGGGTACGCATGTAGCAGACAGTACACAATCAGAAGTTCCTAAGGATTCAGGGGATTGGGGATACAACATGTTACAAGATCAGACTAGACATAACATCAAACAGCTTAAGGCAGTAGAAGATGCCCTGAGCAAACTAATGTACAAACATAGGCATGGATATTCACATAGGAATAAGATAGCTTAACATACTAGATACAACAGAGATTCTAATTACATGTTGAACAGCAGAACAGTAGATAGAAACACATCAGGAACACAATGAATTAAAACAGTAATAGAAACATGTTGGTTGAGGACTGGAATTCTAATTAGGACATACCAGTGAAGTGAAGAAAGCAGTAACACAAAGCAGGAAGTAGGAGATGCACAATAGTTAGCCTTGGCTTGCAGCCGACTAACTTAGAAGAATAGCAAGTAGCACAGAATAGAGAATAGAGAGAGTTTAGTTGTGAGAGAGAGCTATTGAACCAGACTAGTTCGTGTGTTTGTGTTAATGAGAAGTAATGTATATATAGTTTTGAAAACAAGTAGCAAAATAAGGTAGGAATCAAAAGTAACCAGTAATTAAGGGAATGAGTATCAATCAGTGCACAATCAGCATATGTATCCCTTAATTGAAGGGGTTAAGTTCAAACGGCTAGTAGGCAATTAACAAATAAGGAAAGTTCTCATATGTGACATGCATATAACATATACGGAGATAACTTAGCATAGTACAAGCATGGGATATGAAATTGAGACTAGGTTCAGAATATATCAATTAAGGAAATAATATAAGACTTCGTGTGACTGCACAGTTGACCAAAATAAAGCAAGGAAATAATTTAAAGGTTGTAAATCAGTAAGGAAATCATTACAGAAGATCAATGAGAGGTATCAATTACAGGGAATTACGGGTTTAAACAGGAGTAATAATGACTCATGTAAGTACACGAAGTAGACACATAATAGGAAAGGAAAATCAGAGATTCGAGTAAAATCACATAGAATCAGGGATTCAATACTAGCATACAGTAAATGATTAAAGGAATTAACAAACGGACATGATATAACAGGGAGAATCAAAGAGTCATAAACCCTAATAACTGTAGTAGCAAGAAGTCACATAGGATTAGAGATTCATCTAAACAAAACAGTAACGACTAGAGTGATTAAACAAAGCAACTACAGCATAAGCAGAAGAAGTCAAAATTAAGAACCCTAATGAGCAAAAATAGGATAAAGAATCATAGAAAACTCAGGACGCATTCATAAGAGACAAACACATATACGAATTAAAAGAGTAGATCAATAAAGGCAAGCCTAAGATTATAATACAGTGTTAAAACTAAAGCTTTTAACATAATAAACTATGGGAAAAAAGATTTTAACAGAAACCGTTTAAAAATACGAGAAGAATCTCAGAAGAACCCTTAAACTTGAAGAAATCATTTTTGCAGAAAGGTTTTTTAGAAACCCTAGTTGGAAAATAGAAATCATTTTAGGGAAGATGGAAAAACCTTAAAGAAAGCATCAAAACAGCTTGAAATATGTATAGATCTGTTACAGATCTAGAAAGATCGGAGGTTTTAGAAGTTAGGGTTTCGAAGAGAGAACCCAAAAGAGGAGAGAAAAACTCAGTTTCCACCGGAAAGTGTAAGAACCTTACTCGGACGGTCATATGTTGCCGAAAAATGGTATGAAGGATCATAGGTAGGAGTTGAACCGCTCCAGGTTCACCTGAGGAGCTCAGGACAGTGTCAAACCGGCGTGGGGTGAAGCATATGCTAGGAGATGATGAGAGGCCATGGCCTCCGGCGAGGGAGGTGGCCGGAGAAGATAGACAGAGTCCATCGGAGATGAGGGAGGTGAGAAGGTTCGAGAGAGAACCAGAGATAGAGAGAGAGGGAGATAGAGAGATGATTGAACGGGGAAATGAAGGGGGGGGGGTAGTCGTCTAGGACTAATTAAGGTAAGGAAGATTTTGGGCCGTTGATCAAAATTGATCAACGTCCAGGATTCAATCAGATGCTGGGTCGGGTATGCTTTAGAGATTGGGCTTGGGTATTGGGCTATATTAATTGGGTTAGGACCAGGTTTAATTAGGCTACAATTTAAATAAGAATGGCTATTTTTTAAATGCGCACTAAAATAGATAAAAATAATTAATAAAAATAGCTAATAATTATATAAAATGAAATTAAGACTAAATAGGTAAAATTAAGGTAATTAATTAGTATTTAAAATATAAAATGACTGATCATTGGATTAAAATAGCATAAAATGTATAATTAGGCTATAATTGCAAAGTCATTGCAATTATGGTCAATTAACGCCAAATTGGCTAATTTGTGAAATGATTAAATCCTAATAGGATTAAAAATGATATATTGAGCTAAGAAATATTTTGAAATTATTTGTAATGCAATTTATGAGTAATTATTTGATATAAAAGTACTGAATAAATTAGAAATAAATTGATAAAAATATGGAAAAATACCAATGCAAATTTTAAAATAATTTGAGGAAAAAATTGGGTATCAACCGGCGCTGAGTCCATAAGAGGGGGTGTATGTAACACCCCAAACTTTAAACAGAGTCCCACATCGGCAAAACACAAGAGGGATGCTAGGTATATAAATTAACAAACCTTAGACCCTAGTGACGCATTAAACCCCTGAGGGCCTAGGCTCAGGGCGAACAATATCACTAGCGGGCTGGGTTGTTACAACAAGTAAGACAATTAAGGCAAATATCAATTAAGCATAAAAGGATGAAAGAAATTAGAATTATAATGCGAGAATAATAAATGATTAGTAACAAGTTAAGGCATGGAAAGAAATTAAAGCATGTAACAATCAAGACGTGAAATGCTATAATTAATGAAATACGAGTAGACATGGAAACAAGTAATTACGGCTTATAAACACTCCTCACCTTGCATATACGCCGATACTCATGAAATTCACATAGCAAATAGCATCAAGGGTGCCTAATTCCCTCAAATCATGGTTAGACCCAACACTTACCGCACTCCATGATCCACTCAAACTTCAACCACGACCTTGCCTTTCGAACAAGCCTCCAAAACAACCAAGTCTAGCAAATTGTCAACCAAACGATTCAAAATAATCCTTAGGAACTACCCACGAATGAAAGAGGTTCAATCTAGAAAAGTCAACAAAAGTCAACTCCAGGCTTGCTTGGTCAAAACCCGAGGTTCAGACAAAACCCCATCACCCA
Source organism: Nicotiana undulata (assembly GCA_005239495.1). Taxonomy (NCBI): domain Eukaryota; kingdom Viridiplantae; phylum Streptophyta; class Magnoliopsida; order Solanales; family Solanaceae; genus Nicotiana; species Nicotiana undulata. The sequence continues at coordinate 37,838 of MDKH01100958.1, read as the reverse complement.
TTCTCCCCTAGCCCGATATGCAATTCAATTAGAAATCTGACCTCAATTTGAGGTCTAAATCCCAATTTTATAAAAATCCCTAATTATACCAAAATCCCTAATTCCTGCCATGGAAATCCTGGATTTGATGCTGAAATCTTACAAATGTAACGGGTAGTTCAAAAAAAGTAGATTAGAGTCACTTACCAATGAATTTAGGAAGAAAAGCTCTTGGGAAAAGTCGCCTCTACTTTTTAGGGTTGAGAATTTGGAAGCATGAGCTAAAATCTCTTTTTCCCCCTCTTCTTCCAGCTGCACTTGTCGCAATTGCGATATTTTGTTCGCAATTGCGAGAAAGAGGTCTTAAATGCGAACCATTCTCACAAAAGATAGTCATCGCAAATGCGATGTTTTGGTCGCAAATGTGAAACCATGCCCTCGCATATGCGTACCACCCTTCGCATACGCTAAGATTGCCCAAAAACACGCTGAGTCGCAAATGCGACTCTGCCTTTGCAAAAGCGGAAGAAGCAAGTTTGCAAATGCAAACTTTCACCTTGTAAATGCGGATGTGCCCCAATCAGCCCATGCTCGTAAATGCGAAGCCTTGTTCGCAGAAGCGAGGCTCGCAAATGCGATACCTAAAGCAGAGCACCAGTAACAGAAAAAACATCAACTATTCTACTAATTCCGAAATCACTCTGTAGCCTATCCGAAACTCACCCGAGCCATTGACGCTCCAAACCAAACAAGAAAACTATAACAACCCAACCTGCTAATGATATTGTCCACTCTGGTCCTAGGCCTTCACGGGTTTAAAACACGTCACTAGGGTTTAAGGCTTGTTAACTTATATATCTAGCCTCCCTCTTGTGTTTTGCCGATGTGGGACTCCGTCTAAAGTCTGAGGTGTTACATACATCCCCTCTTATGGACTCAGCGTCCTCGCTGAGGTTTGCCCCACCACATGGGATTTGCCTAGACTCAGCACTGAGGTTTGCCTCGCCTAACCAGGATTTGCCTAAACTCAGTTGAAATCTGACCCACCATCGGCATGGCTGACATAAGAGTGGCTCTGATACCATCTGTAACAACCCAGCCTGCTAGTGATATTTCCCACTCTAGGCCTAGCCCTCATGGGTTTAAAACGTGTCACTAGGGTTTAAGGCTTGTTAACTTATATACCCAGCATCCCTCTTGTGTTTTGCCGATATGGGACTCCGTCTAAAGTCTGGGGTGTAACACAAACAAGTGCAAAAGTATCATACCAACTCGCTCGCGCGATGAAAACACAAAAATAACACCTAGAATTACGAATTGAACACCAAAATGAATGAAACTTTCAATGAAACTTAAGAACATGCAACTTTTCAACCAGACGCCCGAATGACGTTAAATCAACTCGGTTTTGCACCAAATTTTGCAGAAAAGTCATAATACAATAATGAACTTATACCAAGTTCTGGAAGCAAAATCCGGACATGGTAGCAACAAATTCAAACTGCGATCAAACGTGGAATTTCTTTAAACTTTTAAACTTCTAATTATTAACAATGGTGATAATTAGGGCTAGGGACTTTCATATTCGATTACGAGTATACCCCCAAGTCCCAAATCATGATACGGACCCACCAGAATCGTCAAAATACTGATCCGGGTCCATTTGTTCGAAACGTTGGCCGAAGTCAACTCAAATATGTTTTAAAGCATGATTTCACATTTTTATTAATGTTTCACATAGAAACCTTCCGAAAAAAGTCACGGAATGTGCATGCAAATCGAGGAAGGCAAAATGGAGCTACTTAGGGTTTCAAAACACATAATTGAGGGTTAAAATTATAAATGACCTATAGGATTATCATATTCTCACCCTCTTAAACAAATATTCGTCCTCGAACGGACATAGAAAAGTACCTGGAGTGTCGAAAAGGTATGGATATCTACTCCGCATGTCTGACTCGGACTCCCAAGTGGCTGCCTCGATCGGGTTACCTCTCCATTGCACTCGAACTGAAGGATAACTCTTAGACCTCTACTATCAGACCTACGGGACTAGAATAGCCACCAGTTCCTCCTCATAAGTCAAATCCTTGTCCAGTTGGACTGAGCTGAAATCTAACACATAGGACGGATCACAGTGATACTTCCGGAGCATAGACATATGGAATACCGGATGGACTACTGATAAACTAGGTGGCAATGCAAGCTTGTGGGCAACCTTACCCACTCTCTCAAGAATTTCAAAGGGTCCGATATACCTAGGGCTCAACTTGCCCTTCTTTCCAAACCTCATCACACCATTCATGGGTGAAACCCAGAGCAACACCCTCTCTCCGACCATGAATGCAACATCATGAATTCTAAGGTCAACATAACTCTTCTGCCTAGACTGAGCTATGCGAAGTCGATCCTGAATAATCTTGACCTTATCCAAGGCATCTTATACCAAATCTGTACCCAACAACCGAGCCTCCCCCGGCTTGAACCATCCAACTAGAAAACGGCACCGCCTCCCCGTACAATGCCTCATAGGGAGTCATCTGAATGCTAGACTGGTAGTTGTTGTTGTAGGCAAACTCCGCAAGCGGCAAGAATTGATCCCAATAACTCCCGAAGTCTATAACATAAGCGTAACACATATCCTCCAATATCTGAATAGTGGACACGGACTGTCCATCCATCTAGGGATGAAATGTTGTACGCAAATCAACCTGCGTGCCCAACTCACATTGTACGGCCCTCCAAAAGTGCAAGGTGAACTACGTACATCCGTTAGAAATGATAGACACGGGCACACCGTGAAGATTGACGATCTCGCGAATGTGGATCTCAGGTAACCGCTCTGAAGAATAGGTAACTTCCATTAGAATGAAATGTGCTGACTTGGTCAACTTGCCCACAATGACCCGTACCGCGTCTAACTTCTTCTAAGTCTGTGGGAGTCCAACAACAAAATTCATAGTGATACGCTCCCACTTCCTCTCGAGAATCTCTAACTTCTGGGGCAAACTACCATGTCTATAATGCTCGTACTTAACTTGCTGACAATTTAGACACTGATCTACATATGCAACTATATCCCTCTTCATCTTCCTCCACCAATAATGATGTTGCATGTCATGCTACATCTTGGTGGCACCCGAGTGAATAGGATATAAGGAACTGTGGGCCTCCTCAAATATCAACCCACGAAGCCCATCCATATTGGGCACACAAATACGGAACTACATCATCAAAACCCATCATCTCTGACGGTAACCTGCTTGGCACCACCATGCCGCACCGTGTCCTTAAGAACAAGAAAATGGGGATCGTCATGTTGACACTCTCTGATGCGATCATACAAGGAAGATTGAGCGACTGTGCAAGCTAGAACACGGCTGGGCTCTGAAACATCTAACCTCACAAACTGATTGTCCAAAGCCTAAACATCTGCATGAAGCAGCCTCTCACCAACTGGGATATATGCAAGGCTACCCATCTTCACAACCTTTCTACTCAAGGCATGGCCACCACATTGGCCTTCCCGGGATGATACAAAATGGTGATACCATAGTCTTTCAACAGCTCCAACCATCTCCTCTACCTCAAGTTGAGATCCTTTTGTTTGAACAAACACTGTAGACGCTGATGATCCGTGAATACCTCACACGACACGCCGTAATATAGTGCCTTCATATCTTCAGCGCATGAACAATGGCGCCCAACTCCAAGTCATGAACAATGTAATTCGTCTCATGAAACTTCAACTGGCGCGACACATAAGCAATCACCCTGCCATCCTGCATCAATACTACTGCACCGAGCCCAATTAAATAGAACATATCATTATTTAGGTATCATATTGATTTTTTAATTTAATTATTAAATTTTGTTAACCTTGAAAGCATACATTAACGAAAATTATTGTTAGACAGCTAAAAAAATACATATCATATGTCACTAAAATATTTCTCCCATAAGAATATTTTAATAGATCACGTATTTGTCAGGTTTTTTTATTTTTACTAAATATATATTCACTTATCAAATTTTATCTATAACTTTAACAAAGTAAGATTCAAATAATATACTTTTAAAAAAAAACCAATAACCCGAACCGATATAGATGGTCATTCACTTCTCTTGGATTAGATGATCCTTTTTCATTTAATATTAGGCTATTTTATGATTTATCCTATAGAAATTAGTAAAACAATGTGTAATATCAAGTTTGAGTATGACATACTCAAATTTGATAATAGTATAAGAGTAGTTTACATTTCTTACAGTCCTACTTGGTGTAGGACAACATTATACTTTATTTTTTATGCGTTTTATATAAATAAGAAGAAGAAGAAGAAGAAGAAGAAGAAAAAGAAGAAGAAGAAGAAGAAGAAGAAGAAGAAGAAGAAGAAGTAGTAGTAGTATGTACTAATGAAAGACTAACATTATTAAGTTCTATCTCAACGATTGCATTGCAATTTTCCTTATCCAATGTTTGATAATAATATTTGATTTTGTAATTAGTAACCAGTATTAATTATATTATGAAAGTGTGGGAAAGGGTAGTGGAGGCGAGGGTGAGGAGGGTGGTGTCGATATCCGAGAACCATTTAGGTTCATGCCTGGTCGTTCCACTACATAAGCGATCCATCTTATTCGAAGGGTTGTGGAACTGTACAGGGATAGGAGGAAGGATTTGCACATGGTGTTTATTGACCTAGAGAAAGCTTATGATAAGGTACCTCGGGAAGTTCTTTGGAGATACCTGGAGGTGAAAGGTGTCCCGGTGGCTTATATTAGGATGATTAAGGATATGTATAATGGAGCTAAGACTCGGGTTAAGACAGTGGGGGGTGTCGCACCCCCTTTTTCTCGTGAAATCGGGTTTATGACATTGGTTGAGACAACTCATTCCTTTTGGGAAAGGGGTCTTGCGTTTTGAAGAGTCGCCACCTAACAATTTTTAAGGTGCGTTAGGGCACCTAGGGGGGTTCATTTATAACTACGTTGATAACCATAGATAGGGTAAGGGCTTGAAATTATCCTAAGGGGAAGGTGTTAGGCACCCCTCAGGATCCACAAGTGTGGTTCCCGGCCAAACATCTTTTTTGTGAATTTGTACAATTTAGCAAATAAACAAGTAAGGCTCAAATAATAGGGGATTTAAGTCTAAGTGCAGATGTTTGAAAAAACAGTTAATGAAGAACTAGCTTTTGAAAAGAATTACAATCTAAGCATATTTATGATAAGTAAAAGAATGTCCAAGGTTTGTTTATAATATGAATCACATCAATGAAATACCCGGTATGACACTCCTCAAAGAGGGGCTACACGTGGTATTAGTGCACCGGTCATCATGTCCATACCTACCATCTCCCTCCACGTGAAGGTAACTTAAGCGCGTGTTGGTCACGACCTCTATTGCATGTTGTTACCCGTCCCTTTCCTATCAGTCCCAGAGGAAATTAGGACTCCTACCCTATAGGGGAGGTGCTAGGCAGACCCTTTTTAAAAGGTGAAAATTACTAAGGCGACACATAATGAAAACATATAGGACTTCAATTAAGGGGAAAAGCATGGAAACCAGATAAAGGCTCAAGTATACCTCCACACATATTGCACATAAACAGCATGTCTCATACACAATTAAGGTCTTAAATTCAGATTCTTATCCTAAGCATAATGTCTAAGGGATAATAGCAGAGTCAAATTACATAACTCGGAGAGGAAGTCCTAATCAGGCTTGCCTACTGATTTTAACATGCTGACAGTTAAACATAATCACAGAGACAATTTTGGTTTAATTTTTATGGCTGATTACCTAAGGTTTGCCTAGGCGTGTAGAATAATATGCAGCAGTTGTCCAGCTTTATTTATAACTCCAGGTTGTTTTACTTAACAACATGCAATTCTAGGTGTTGCAGATACTCAGAGACTAAGTTACCAGTTTGTTAGAACAGGAAGACTGTTTTGTATTTAGACTAAGTGTGGTTAGATGAGTGTCACCCTATAACATGTTGTCTAACGCAGAATGATGTTTATGCAGTCGCTAAGACAGGTTCTCTAAATGCACATAGAACCATAGCATTATGCACAGTTTCAGGAATAGCACAGGTGATAGTTTTTAATGTTGTTTACCTATAAACAAGATCTCTAGGTGTGTACGCATGATGAGACATGATTGCAATTTTTGTTAACATTATTTATTCTAAGGCAGGATTTCTAAATGATATCTCAGGATAGGTAGACATAAGCAGAATATCATAATAGCCATTTTGTTGTTGTTATTTACCCTATAGACAGGATTTCTAAGCGTAATGAGATGCTGAATACAATACCCATAAATTCTAAGTAACATGATATGCATGGCATGCTTGGCATGTTGTACCTAAACATGGTTGCTATTGCGCATAGAGAAACGTAAACCTAGAAACATGATCTCTACCCTTAATTGTACTACATAATGCATATGACTCACCCATTTCACTATCCAACCCCATAGTTGTCTTTACAAATAACTATTACAGGCCTTTGAATATGAATTACAATAACTAAAAGTAAGGAAATAAGAAGTTAACTATAGGGAGTCTTCATAATAGGCCCAAGTCTCCAGGTCCTCTGTGCCATGTATTGTTTCACAACCTTTATCATAATCCGAGTGTGTCAGAGTTCCCTAAGGATCTCAAGGGCTCCCGGGCAGTGCTCACACCCAGATTTCATAGCCAAAATAGAGTAAGTGCAGTGTGGAAAGGCCCAGCTCTTGTGTGTCAAAGTTCAGAGGGAGCTCAAGGGTCCCAAAGCAATGCTCACACAAAAGGGGCAGAACCTAGTGGTCTAAGAGTAAGGTGAGAGTGATAAACATAGTTTTGGGAGAGTTTAAGTAAGAAACAGTTTTGAAAAGAGAGACTCAATTGAAATAGTTTTATAAAATGGGAGAGAGTTGTCTTAATAAAACAGATTTGAGAAGAGCAGGGCAATCAACAAGCAACAGACAAAACTCAGAACCAAAAACATGTTCAGCATCACACATGGAACAAAAGAATCAAGGCAGGTTCAGCACCCACACTTTCACACAGGGGTATTAGGGATTGGGCACACATAGAACACATGATGACAAACATGTAATAGGCAGCACACAACCAAAAGTTCAAGGGATTGGGGACACAATAAAGCATAGAATTATACTAACATAACAAGACCAAACAGTTCAAGACAATAGAGTCTACCCAAACTACTGTACCAAACATAAGCAGAAAGGTTCGATGAAGGCAGGTTTGGACAAACAAAGGCATGCTAATAAATAAGGCAGAACTTGACATACCAGATAAAATCCAAGATCCTAGTTACATGTTGAACAACAGAATAATTGATACAAGCAGATTGGAAACACAATGAATTGCAACAGTAATAGAAACATATTGGTTTGAAGACTGAAATCTAAATTAGAACATTCCAGTAGGGTGCAGAAAGCAGTAACACAAAGCAGAAAATAGGAGATGCACAGTAGGTAACCTTGGCTTGTAGCCAGCTAACTTAGAGTAGTAGCAAGTAGCACAGAAAAGAGAATAGAGAGAGAAAGTTTAGTTGTGAGAGAGAGAGAGTTGCACCAGATTAGTTCGTGTCTGTGTGTCCTTTTGAAAAACAAGACGACTGTGTATATATAGTTTTGAAAATTGTGGTCAATAAGGTAGGAATCAGAATTAACCAGAGATTGTGGGACTGAGTATCAATCAGTACCCAATTAGTACAAGTATCCCCATAATTAAGGGAGTGATTCATACGGTGAGTAACAAATAAGGAAAAACCATATATAGCTTAGAGGACCATAAAAACAGTGTAAGTATAGCAGGAAATTAGGTATCCCTTAATTGAAGGGGTTTAGACTCAAACGACTAGTAAGTAAATAACAATTAAGGGAAGTTTTTTATGCATATAACATATAAGGAAAAAATTTCAACCCAATTCAAGTAGACAATTGAGACTAGGTTCAGAAGATATCAATTAAGAAAATAATAATAAATTAACAGCAAATTAACAAAGTAGAAAAAAATAAACTAAAGGTCGGAATCAGTAAGAATATCCCATAGGAAATCAGTAAGGCTTTCGAATCACAGTGAATCAAGGATTCAAATAACACTAGTTACTATAGATTCCAATGTACGAACAGAATGAACACATCATAACCAAAGAAATAAATCAGGAAATAATCAAGTAAAAATTTCAGAGAATCAGGGATTCGAACAGGAATAACATCAATTAAAGGGAATTAACACGAATTAACACAGAGGCTAGGCAAGAAGTCAGAAACCCTAGTAGTGAGAACATATGAAATTAAGGGTTCATATGAGTTACAGAGTGAACAGTGAGATAAACATGAAAGCAAGAAAAATAAAAGACGAATAACATAGGGTAAAAATATCAGTGAGTCACAGAACTCTTGAAACGCAAACACATATGCAAACACATAGACAAATCAGGAACTTTAGGGTTTGGGTATAAAGTTAGGGTTTTCATCACAACGAGTCAGATAAAGGAGAGAAGCTTAAATAAATCACTAAAACATAGTAGAAATCCTAGGATAATGCTGAAAAACCATAGGAAAAGTTATTCAAAATGGGATCACGAAACCCTAGTTGAAAACGAAGAGTCGTTTTGGAAATAATCGGAGAACCTTCGAGAAAACAACAAAATAGCTTAAAATATACACAGATTTATCATAGATCTGAAAGAAAAAATCGGAAAATCTTAGGATTTAGGGTTTTAGAGAACCCAGAGAAAACAAGAAACTTTAAAAATGTCACCGGCTTTAAACGAAAAATCCATAGATCTTACTCAGATGGCCGGAGGTGGCCCAGAAATGGCGTGAGGGACCACGGGAGGAGTTGAACCGCTCCAGGTTCACCTGAGAACCTTAAGGTAGCACCAAACCGGCATGGGGTGAAGCAGGGGCCAGGGTATGATGAGAGGCCATGGTTTCCGACGAGGGAAGTGACCGGAGAAGGTGGACAGTGTCCATCAAAGAGGAGGAGACGAGAAGGTTCTAGAGAGAACCGGAGATAGAGAGGGAGTAGAGAGATGAATGAGAGGGGAAGTGGGTAGTCGTTAGGGGTTAATTAAGGAAGGGGGTATCTGGACCGTTGATCAATTTTGATCAACAGTCAGGATTTAATCTGGATTGGGCCGGGTAGATTTAGGTTTGGGTTTGGGCTTGGGGGTCTGTTGGGTTATTGGATTGGGTTAGGAATTAGGTTTATTTTAGGCTAGATTTTAAATAAAAATTGGCTACTTGTTAAATACCCAATTGAATATGTAAATAATTAATAAAAATAGCTAACAATAACAATTACATAAAATGAAAATAAAGCTAGATAGGGGAAATTAAGGAAAATAACTAGTATTAAAAATATATAATGACGGATTATTGAATTAAAATAGTATAAGATGTACAATTAGGCTATAATTGCAAAGTTATAGTAATTATATCCAAATAACGCCAGATTGGCTAGTTTGTGAAATAATTAAATCCTGATAGGATTAAAAATGATATAGTGAGCTAGGAAATATTTTAAAATTATTTGTAATATAATTTATGAATAATTATTGGATATAAAGTACTGAATAAATTAAAAAAATAAATTGATAATAATATGGAAAATTGTGAAAAAATACCAATTATTATAAAAATTAATTTTGAGAGTATATATGCAAGTTTTAAAATAATTTGAGGAAAAATTGGGTATCAACAGGGGTCAACTCGGAGCATTTCCCGGTTGTTATGGGGCGACACCAAGGTTCTGCGCTAAGCCCGTTCTTATTTGCCCTGATGATCTGACACACCATATTCAAGGGGAGGTGCCATGGTGTATGTTATTCACGGATGATATAGTACTGATTGATGAGACGCGTGGCAGTGTTAATGAGAGGTTGGAGGTTTGGAGACGGACCCTTGAGTCTAAAGGTTTCAAGCTGAACAGGACTAACACTGAATATGTGGAGTTCAAGTTCAGCAGCGTGCTGGGTGAAGCGGACGTGGACGTGAAGCTCGATTCACAAGTCATCCCCAAGAAAGGGAGCTTCAAGTACCTGGGGTCGATTATTCAAGGGGATGGGTATATTGACGGGGATGTCACGCACCGTGTAGGAGTGGGGTGGATGAAATGGAGGCTAGCGTCTGGTGTCTTGTGTGACAGGAAGGTGCCCCCGATACTCAATGGAAAGTTCTATAGAATAGTGGTTAGGTCGTCCATGTTGTACGGTGCAGAGTGCTGGTCAGTGAAGAATTCTCATATCCAAAAGGTGAAAGTTGCATAGATGAGGATGATGAGATGGATGTGCGGACACACTAAGCTAGATAAGATTAGGAATGACGATATTCGGGTGGAGGTGGGCGAGGATCCCATGGAAGAAAAGATGCGGGAAGCTAGGCTTATATAGTTCGGGCACGTGAAGAGGAGAAGTATGGATGCACCGGTGAGGAGGTGTGAACGACTGGCCTTGACGGGTATGAGGAAAGGTAGAGGGTGTCCTAAGAAATATTGGGGAGAGGTGATCAGGCAGGACATGGTGCGGATGCAGATTTGCGAGGACATAGCCCTTGATAGGAAGTTGTGGAGGTCGAGCATTAGGGTAGTTAGTTAGGGGATAGGAGGCTAGTGTGATAGTGTCTTGTTTTAGGTTGCAAGGGGCTCCAGTTGTGTTCTCAATATTTCATTAGGGTTGAAAGTTAGGCTATAGTAAGTTTATCAGCCCTTTATGTACATATTACTCCCTTGCGTATGTAGTATTGTGCCTTTGATGATGCTTAGTGGTACGACTTTGCTTTCTATTTTTTGGCTATTGTGTTGCTGGTGTTATCTCCGATATTATTTTCTAACTATTTATCTTGCTATCAGGGCTTCCTTCATCTTCTTTAGCCGAGGATCAATCGGAAACAATCTCTCTACCCTTCCAGGTAGGGGTAAAGTTGCGTACATCTTACCCTCCCAAACCCCACTTGATGGGATTATACTGGAAAGTTGTTGTTGTTGTTGTAATTATGATATTATTTTTTTAATCAAATTATATTATACCTAATATATCTTATTTTTAAACTAAGAATTAAACATTTATCAATAAAAATATATTTACTAGTTAATCTGTTACTATTATTTCATTGTTACCAACCAAACGACCCATTAAGTGTGGTATGAGGAGCAGTTCATAAAGCTATGACGTGAGAGTTGAGACTTTTGGCATTGAAGTTTTTCCATAATTGTTGCCTCAGACTGTGATTCTCTCCCTATCTTCATTAGAAAAAAGCGTTTTTTCAGATTCAGATTTGCCAGCCATATTTTTTGCAGATCATAGCCACATTTATTCTTCTTTTCTCTGTCACATGCAGAGATACAGTGTGACACGTGTAAGACACACATACACACAGTGAGTTCATTGGGATACACAAGATTACAACTAATTTGTATGGTTACAAGCGAATATGGGCTTAGTAGTTTTGTTAGGATTAACACATACAAGATTTTCGAGTTGTGGAAGCGGCCACTGATGATTGTACAGGGTAAGTTGTTTACGTCATATATTTTAGAGATGCGACCTTTACCGATCCTGTATAAATACGAAATATTTTATCCATACACTACCAAACGTATCTCGGAATCAAACCAAATAATTAAGTCTATTTTATCGATTCGGTTTTTCGGTTATTTATTGAATTTTTTTCTTAAATATGAGACATATACTACCAAACGCATATTCCGGCGACTACATTTTAACGTAACACTATCAAATGTATTGTTTTTTTTAGAAATCTATCATTTACCAAGATACATTGATGATAATTGAATCAAACAATGATTGAATAATTTAAGTACTCAATTAAAAATCTATTATTTTTAATATGAAATAATTTCTTGTACTTAGCAAAAGAAAACTATCAATCAAACTAGAATATAAGACAAAGAATTAGATTATTATAGCAAATAACTAGACTAAAAATACAAATGACTAATATGTACTATAAAATTTTAGATACTTTATATAAAATTATACATATAGAGGTAATAATAAATTTAACTAGCTACTTTTATAGTCGGTTTGGTTCGGAGATTTTTTGGTTATTTTTTTATTAAAACCAAACAAAATTTGAACGGTTTTTAAAATTCAAAACCAAAACTACCAAACCTAAAATGTATCAGTTTTTTTGGTTGGTTTGATTTAATTTTCGATTTGATTCGATTTTTCAGATTTTTATGAACACCCTACTTAAAACATATGAAATTCTAGTATAGTGTACTCAGTTCGAAACTCCTGCACGTAAAACTTCACACGGTGTGCATTATATAACATTGAAATAGGATGCCACTTTATTATTGTTCTATAGCTTGAGAGCGTCGATACTATTACACTATCTAAATTGTAATGTGTGAAAGTAGATTAATTACTATTTTACCTGATAGCCTTAATATTATTATAGAATTTCCTCAAAATTACTTTGTAATTGACCTAACAACAACTATGTCTTAGTAGCAAAAAAGTTGGGGTCAACTATTTTCATTGACCACAACTTTTATTATGTGATCAAAAAGTGTGAGACTTTGATTAAACTAGATACATTGAAAAGGTAGAGGATAAATCCTAGCCAAAAATAATTAACTCTAGATCGAAGAATACTAAATAAGAAATGTTGGGTGTGATAAAACTTTACGAACTCATTAAGGTTATGAAGGTGATTGAATGTATATGACGAGCTCATACTCTTGTCACCACTATTCTATGATATAAGATAAAGAAGAGAGGAAAGGGATCACCATTAATGGCTTCGGGATATATCTTTATTGATTCCATAACGATGGTTACAAAAATCAGAAGCAAGGTTCTAAACCTTTTCTTATTTACAAGGTAGATTCTCTGTTATCCTCTCCTGAGAGAGAAGAAAAAGTCCCCCCCCCCCCCCCCCCCCCCCCCTTGTCATCTTCTTTTCAGTATATATATTGGCCAATTCTATTTATCCAGTGGTCATTAAAATGCATGCTACGATCTACCCCTTGGTGCTTCAGATCGACTCCCTTGGGCGTTGCATCTCGTACTGCGTTGTGAGGGTCTTTTGATGAATCATCCTCGGCCATAGCTATGGGATGCGTCATTATGACCTTTCGTATTCGTCATCACGACTCAACTGCTCTCTCGTCACTTAGTCAGATTTTGACCCATACGGTTAGCCCCTCTGCCTATGGTGGTCGACATAGGGCGAGCACCGTGGGCGGACCGTTGCCAATATTAGCTCAGAAATCTGAACGTTTTGGCCGTAGAGCGGGCATTTCCCTGAGAGGCAGTGATGTGATGTTCAGGATGAACTATCATACCAGCATGTCAGTTGAAATGACATTTAATGAGTAAAGTGTCATTATGGCACATGTTTGCTGAGCGTCGCATCGTTTCTTGTTCCCCTCCCATTACTTTTGAAAAAGGCGACGCTTCATTTTTGTAAACCGGCGTTTCTGTCTCTATAAATAGGAGACTTTTATCCTGGTATGGCATTACCCAAATCACTTTCGAAAGGAATACTTTGAAATCACCTGCTCTTTCTTGCTTGTTCATACTTTTGAAAAGCGCAGACAACCTTTATGACCGTCGTAAATCTTCCCCCATATTCCTGACTTCTGCTTTCGTTCACAATGGCTAGTTCTTCTTCAAACCCTAACCCAATTGTTAATGCTCTAGTTTCTGAGAATGCTTCCCCCTCCCTTGATGAGGGGATGAGTTTAATGGAAGACAAGATTTTTCCGATGGTGGATGAAGTGGTGCCCTGCCTGGGGAAGCCACAGAATGACTTTACAAATGCCGCTGAGGATGAGCCTACGGCGGCGCTCTCGGTAATGGATGTTGCGGCACTTGATGCCTTCAAAATCAAGTGGAGGATCCCGGAACACGTTGAACTTGTCCCGACGAAGGGTGATATAGTTCACTTGCATCGTTCAGGGTATTGCGCCTTCTACGCTTACCCTTTCGTCATTGGGTACACGCTCTCTCTTCCCTCATTGGTCGTAGACTTTTTCCATTTCTATGAGTTGTGCTCGGCCTAGCTTACCCCGTACATATACAAACTCTTTCTGATTCTTACCAAATACGCGGAGCTGGCTGGCCACAACGTCTCCCTTCGACACATGATGTATCTCTTCATCCCCCACTTCCAAAGGGGGACTATGTTGCACCTTCGCCATTGGGGTACGAAGAGCCTGGTGGTCAGAAGGGACGACAAGACCAATCGTCGTTTTTGAGAGAGTTTCTTCTTCGTTCGTACGGAACATCAGGTGTCCAACCCTGTCGGGTTCCCTAAGACGTGGAATTTTGCACGTGAGTATTCCTTAGCCTTTCACTTTTTTACTACGTCGATTAATTATTCATATCTGGTGATTTTGCTGACTGGTTGTTGGTTGTATGCTCATTCTATTCTTGTTGCAGCTGAGAGGTCGCCCCCTCCTCTAGTTGAGGACATCCGCGAATGGGTGGCTTCGATGCTTCCTCACACGGTAGGGATTCGCGAATGGACGCGTTTCCACGAGAGTGTCACGGCCCAAATTCACAACCCTCGGGATCGTGATGGAGCCTAACACCACACTTGCTAGGCAAGCCAATGTTAGAACTTAACTAACATTATCCTTTACAAATTTACTCAAACATAATAGAACAATTTAAAAATGAATATTGAATCTAATATTTTCCAAAAAATAACTTCATGAACAATAACCGAATAAATAAACCGAACCACGAACTAAATTTATAACTACCCAGGGTCTGGTGTCATAATTCACGAACTAATAAAGAATACTACAGATAATTGGGCCGAAAGAAATGTATCTCTATTTAGAAAGAAATAAAACAGTGTCTAAATAATAAAGGGAAGACTCCAGGAATCTACGGACGCCAGCACATCTACCTCGTGTATCCGTGCAGATAATATCAGCTACTACTTTGACCTAGCTCTGGTCGGTACCTGGATCTGCACAAGAAGTGTAGAGTGTAGTATCAGTACAACCGGCCCCATTTACTGAGTAAGTGCCGAGCCTAACCTCGACGAAGTAGTGACGAGGCTACGGCGGGGCGTTTATAACATAACATGTGACAATATATATAACAAAGCAAGAAGGAAATTATAAACTAAAAATAATAATAATCTGTAGCAATAAATAAAGTAACTCAACCACCTTTTCCAGGTCTCAGCTATAACCAATTCTCACATAAGTTTCCAAATTTCACTTTAAAATAACCGAAAGTGCAGAGCATGAGAAACAATAGGGTAAAACAGTAAGTTTTCCAGTCTTTATGTTTAATATCAGTAAAACATGAATATCTTACCTTATTTCTCCTTGTTGCGGCGCGCAACCCGCTCCCACCTGTCCACCCTTATTGCTCTTCTCTATATATATCACCCTTATTTCTCCTATTGCGGCGTGCAACCCGATCCCACCTATCCACCCTTATTTCTCCTTGTTGAGGGGTGCAACCCGCTCCCACCAGACAGTTAAATTTCACTATTTATAATAAAAGGGTTCCACAAGTTAGATCAGAGTCTTTCACAATATGTATGTCTCAGTAAAAACAAACAGAAATTGTACAATTAAGAAACTTCACCGGTTATTAATCACATAACAAGTAAATATGAATATTCTCCCTTACTACTTCTTGTTGCGGAGTGCAACCCGATCCCACTTGTCCACCCTTATTACTCCTAAATATATATCACACTTATTCCTCCTGTTGTGACGTGCAACCCGATCCCACCTGTCCACCCTTATTGCTCCTTGTTGCGCGTGCAACCCGCTCCCACCAGACAGTCATATCTCTTTATTTAATTTGGTGGTGCATAGATACTCGTCACCTCACCTATACACCACACACATGCAAATTCACATAGCATTTAAGTTGGGGATTCTTATTCCCTCAAGTCAAGGTTAAACCAAGCACTTACCTCGAATTCACAGGCCACTCACTGCTCAAGCACATCTTTTCCTTTAGAATTGGCTTTCAACTCACTCAAATTTAATCACAATTAGTTCAATGTTATTAATTAATGCTAAAGGAACTAACTTTAATGTCAACTTTGGTTTTTCTAAGTTTTCTAAAAAAAAAGTTAAAAACCGACCCCGGGCCTGCTTGGTCCAAACTCGGGGTTCGGACCAAATTTTGTTTATCCATTCACCCCCGAGCCCGAGTATGTAATTAGTTTCGAAATACGACCCTAATTCGAGGTCAAAATTCGATTTTTACAAAATTCTCTAATTGTACCCAAACCCCCAATTTCTACCATGAAAACCCTTGATTTTTTATTGTAAAGTGATGAAAAACATTGGGTAATCGAAAGAAAAGAGTTTAGAATTGTTTACCAACGCTTTGGGGATAAACTTGTGTGAAGAAAATCACCTCTAGGTCTTTTTAGTTCGAAAATATGAAGAAAAAAAATGGATATTGCCCGAGTTGGATTCTGCGAAGGGAGGCGTTGGTGTTTTAATAGGTTATGGCTGCTGTGATTTTTTTTTTTGAAGAAGAAGAAACAGCATGGAGCACCAGTGCACCAGAAACTGTTATGACAACAGATTCTTTTACAAGTTTAAAACATCTCGAAGCCTACCCGAAACTCACCCGAGCCCTCGGAGCTCTAAACCAAACATGCATGCGAGTCTAAAAATATCATACGGACTTGCTCGTGCAATCAAATCCCAAAACTAACACCTAAAACTATGAATTTAACCTCAAAACTCATGATTTTTCTCAAGAACACTTTCATTTCACTATTTCTCAACCGGACGTCCGAATCACGTCAAATGAATTCCGATTTCCACCAAATTTCACATATAAGATTTAAATATCATAACAAATCTGTACTGGGATTCGGAACCAAAATACGGGCCCGATACCAACGGTTTCAAACATTAATTCATTTCTTTAATTCCTTAAAAATCTAGCATAACAATTTTCTTCAAAAATTGCTTTCTAAAGCTAGGGACCTCGGAATTAAACTTCGGGCATACGCCCAAGTCGCATATTTTACTGCGGACCTCCCGGGATCGTCGGAACACGGATCCGGATCTGTTTACTCAAAATATTGACCAAAGTCAATCAAATCAACAATTTAACTCTAAAAATCATTATTTCTTCATAAAAGCTTTTCGGTTTTAGGCCCGAACTGCGCACGCAAATCGAGGTAATTAAAATTAATCTTTTTAAGGCTAATGAACCCGGAATGGTGTCTTAAATCATAAGATGACCCTTTGGGTCATCACAATCTCCACCTCTAAAACAAACGTTCGTCCTCGAACGGACATTGAAAATTACCTGAACTGGCAAACAAGTGGGGATATCTTCTCTGCATGTCCGACTCGGACTCTCAAGTAACTGCATCAATAGGTTGACCCCTCCACTGCACTCGAACTCAAGGGTAACTCTTTGACCTCAAATGACGAACCTGTCGGTCTAAAATGGCTACTGGCTCCTCCTCATAAGTCAAATCCTTGTCCAATTGGACAGAGCTGAAATCTAACACGTGGGACGGGTCACCGTGATATTTCCGAAGTATAGACACATGGAATACCGGATGAACTGAGGATAACCCTGGAGGCAACGCAAGTCTATAAGCTACCTCTCCCACTCTCTCGAGAATCTCAAATGGCCTGATATACCTAGGGCTCAACTTGCCCTTCTTCCCAAATCTCATAACACCCTTCATGGGCGATACCCGAAGTAATACTCTCTCTCCAACCATGAATGCCATATCACGAACCTTACGGTCGGCATAACTCTTTTGCCTAAACTGAGCTGCACGAAGTCGATCCTGTATAATCTTGACCTTGTCCAAGGCCTCCTAAACGAAGTCTGTACCCAATAATCGAGCTTCTCCCGGCTCAAACCATCCAACTGGCAACCTGCATCGTCTACCATATAATGCTTCATAGGGATCCATCTGAATGCTCGACTGATAGCTATTATTGTAGGCAATCTCTGCTAATGGCAAAACTGATCCCAAGAACCTCCAAAATCAATAACACAGGCGCGGAGCATATCCTCCAAGATCTGAATAGTATGCTCGGACTGCCCGTCCGTTTGAGGATGAAATGTTTTGCTCAACTCAACCCGTGTACCCAAATCATGCGGAACTACCCTCCAAAAGTGCGAAGTAAACTGCGTACCCCGATCATAAATGATAGACAAGGGCACACCGTGAAGGCGAACAATCTCTCGAATATATATCTCTGCCAAATGCTCCGAAGTATAAGTACTTACCACTGGAATGAAATGTGTTGATTTAGTCAGCCTATCCACAATAACCTAAAAGGCATCGAACTTCCTCTGAGTACGTGGGAGTCCAACAAAGAAATCCATAGTGATACGCTCCCACTTCCACTCAGGAATCTCTATCTGCTGAAGTAAACCACCGGGTCTCTGATGCTCATACTTTACCTGTTGACAATTCAAGCAACGAACCACATAAGCAACAATATCCTTATTCGTCCTTTGCTAACAATAATGTTGTCGTAGGTCCTGGTACATCTTGGCAGCACCCGGGTGAATAGAATACTTAGAACTGTGAACCTCCTCAAGGATCAACTCACGAAGCCCATCAACATTAGGCACACACACTCGACCCTGCATCCTCAAAACACTATCACCTCCAACTGTAACCTTCTTGGAACCACCGTGTCGAACCGTGTCCCTAAGGACCATCAAATGTGGTTTATCATCTTGCCTATCTCTAATCGCTCAAATAAGGAAGATCGAGTGATTGTACAAGCTAAAACACGGCTAGGCGAAATATCCAACCTCATGAACTGATTAGCCAAAGTCTGAATGTCTGAAGCTAAAGGTCTCTCACCGACTGGAATGAATGCAAGGCTGCCCATACTCACTGCCTTCCTACTCAATGCATCGGTGACCACATTGGCCTTCCCCGGATGATACAATATAGTGAGGTCATAATCTTTCAATAACTCTAACCATCTCATCTGCCTCAAATTAAGATCCTTTTGCTTGAACAAGTACTGAAGACTGCGATGATCCGTGTAAACTTCACACGGCACACCATAAAGATAGTACCTCCATATTCTCAATGTGTGAATAATGGCTTCCAACTCTAAGTCATGGACATGATAATTCTTCTCATGAACCTTCAACTGTCGAGACGCATGTACAATCACCTTGCTATCATGCATTAATATTGCACCTAATCCAATACGAGATGCACCACAATATACCGTGAAAGATGCCGAACTTGATGGTAACACCAACACCGGTGTTGAAGTCAAGGTTGTCTTGAGCTTCTGAAAGCTCACCTCACACTTGTCCGACCATTTGAATGGAACACCCTTTTGGCTATATGATCTTAATAGTTGTTCATAGTCAATTACATAATCATCAAATAACTTCACGTTAACAATGATCTCCTTTCAAACCTTCACAACACTGATAACGAGATGCGATGCATGAAGAACTCATAATTTTGCTCGAATTAACATGTGTCATTTAATGCCACATGGGGGGAACCTACCTCGTAGGTTAAAGCTCAATAGTTATAACCCGAATTTGGCAAATTATGCACAGATAATTTTATACAAAAAATTTCAAATAAACCTAACATGCATGACTCTCTATTGGTACTATAGTACAAATTTTAATTTCACAAGGGAGAATTTAAACACAAGAATTTTCATCACAATGATCTCGTCCTTATATAACTTCCACCGCGGCTCGTAGCCCGATTTAAACATACCAAATCATATAAAATGCGAGGATCTCGCCCTCAGTTCTGAATCACAAGTAATATGCACATTATGCCAATCGAAACATTCGATTTTCTTCTTTTAAATATTTTCTGTTAAGCAAAATTACAACACATAATGATAGACATAGCTATCTCCATAGAATCTCCCAATATGAGTATCCACATAAATAGATTTCAGAGTTACGAAGCTCACCCATAAGTGGAGAATATTAGGAGGACTTTTACTCATAACCGAATCAAGTTAAGGAAATTGTCACTTTATAATAACTAGAGATCATACTTGTAATGACATCATCTGGTGTAGCGACCTCAGTCGTACCATAGAAAATATATCAACAGGCTGGGTCTCCACCTCTAGCAGTGTGACCTCCACCTTCGACATTCCGACCCCTTCCCTTAGTTGGACATGTTAGTTTAGTTGTAACTGGAATGGGGCACGTAGCCTGAGTGCTTTGATGAAATATGACTCTCCAAAGTCTAGGACAATTTCTACCACTAGCGGAAATAAAATATCAACCTGCCCTGAGTCGTACAAAATTTTACCATCATAATTGAGTCCTTTAATAAGTATGTTGACTCTCTCTCTGGCTATATGAACCGAAGAAGGAGTATGACGGGCTAACTTATCGAACCCGGTGGCTTATTCTAACACCGTCATAGTGACCTAACTCAACCGCTCAACCCTATGCGCCACGCATTATGGAGTGTCCGAGAAACAAACTGTTTCAAAAGCATTTATGAGAACCGAGCCAAGTAGTTGATGTTGCAATGGCTGGTCGTCTTCTTCGTAGGCTTGCCACAAACATCGGCGGCCAATTTCTTCTTTTACTATGTTGACTCAACACTACTGAGCTACCCCATTTATTCATATACTCTTCGTTATTCTTTGGGGTAACTCTCATCCCTATTGATGCACACTGATGTCATGACCCCAAAACCTAACCGGTCTCGATGGCGCCTATCGTGGAACTAGGCTAGCCAACACTCAAAATTTTCACATTTTTCTTTTCAAATATCTCAATTTATTTTCAACGATTCATAATCCGCATATAAATTTCGAAATCTTTATTCAAAACAATCAAGCTAACAGTCTACAACCGTCCCCAAGACCCGGAGTCAACATGTCATGAGCATCTACGAAATAAACTAACTCTGCTATTGTCATAGACAAAGTCTAGGAATAAAATACTAATACTAAATAAGGAAGGGAAATGGAGAAGCTGCGGACGCTGAACAGCTACCTCAAAATCCCGTAAATCTGAATACGAACGAAGACAGCTACTGCTCCGAACCGGTACCTGGATCTGTGCATAGTGACATAGGGAGTAATGATGAGTATGCCAACTCAGTAGTAATGAAAATAAATCACAGCCTGATAAATAAGAAACACACATCACAGATTCACCAATTCACAAAAACAGTAAAACACCAAGTCACCATAAAGTATTCATCAAATACATAAGTTCGAAAACCAATTTCCAGAAATCCTTTGAAACAAGTATAACTTTCAATATATCTCAGTAAAACTCTCAGTAAAAATCAGTTTGAAAAAACGAAGTGAATCGTAGTCAAAACTCAGTAAAATTAAGATAAATCTGCCCATCGGGCCATAATCATTTCTCATAACAATTTCCCTCAGCACCTCACCATCACTCAGTATCAGCCCATCAGGCAACCTCACAGTCACTCACTATCAGCCCATCAGGAAACCTCACAGTCACTCTGTATCAGCCCATCAGGCAACCTCACAGCCACTCACTATCATCCCCGCGGGCATCACTCGCACTCAATAGGTACTTGCGCTCACTGGGGGTGTTTACAGACTCCGGAGGGGCTCCTACAGCCCAAGCGCTATAACAAGCCACATCATGGCATAAATAACTCACAATATTGGCCCTCGGCCTCTCTCGTATCATAACATCCTCACAATATTGGCCTGCAGCCTCACTCAGTCAGACACTCTCAACATGCCACTCAGGCCACAAATATACTGGGTTCTTGACCCAAAAATAGTGTTTCATTTTCAATAATTAATATCAAAATACTCTGAGTGTCAAAACAATTATCAAGAAAAGGATGAGTGAAAATCATAACATATCAAGTGAGGAAAATAGTAAAATCATCCCCCAAGGGGTAAACAGATCGGCATTAGGCCCCAAACATGGCTTACAGCCCAAATCATATCAAAATATATCAATACTATTAAGCATAGCTTAAAATCAGTTTCGCAACTCAATAGTTGCCTAAATAGGGAATATATTTCCAAAGTTCCAATCTTTGCATTCCAAAATCCGTGAAAAGATGCAAGGTCCGGGGTTTCATACCCTCAGGGCAGGATTTAAAGACATTACTTACCTCAAACTAGCCCGAAAAGCTACTCTGCGACCCGCTTGCCTCTCGTATCAACTTCCGAGTGCTCCAAATCAACCAAGTTCAGATCCTTATCATCAAATTATGTTAAAGGAATGAATTACTATTGAAAATATTGCTTTTAAGCACAAAACCCGAATTCGGTCAAAACCCGACCCCCGGACGCGCGTCCCGGAACTTGAAATATTTTATACCAGAATGAGAATAAGGGGTTTGCAAGACAAAAGAGAATCCGCTGGAACTACGGACAAGGATATTTTACTCAATTCCCCTCTTACTATTTTAAAAAGCAGAAGAAAATGAAATTCTTCTTCATCATCTCACGAGTCCGTACATATAAAGAACGCTAAAATCGGAGTTCGTTTGACCTCTCAAATCGACCCCTAAAGGTCTCATATTCTCAAGCCCTAACTCCACCTTTTTCTACTGATTTTCATGAATTAAACACTGGTATTATATTCCTTAATAACTTATAATCGATTTTTAGGGTCCAAAATACTTACCTCTATGAAAAACACTGATTTTCCTTCTTCAAAATCGCCTCAAAAGCTCTCTTTCCGTACAAAAATGGTATAAAAATAGGTATTGACCGCGGAAGGGTTTTAATTTAACTGCCCAGGTTTTTATAATTTACTCAATGTGTTCGCATACCCTCAGGCGCATTCGCAAAGTGCATCACTTGCTCCCTCACGATATCGCACAAAATCGCCTGCGTTCGCACAATGCTGACTCACCCCCACGCGCGCCTGACCCCATGCGTTCGCACCACCTCCTACGTGATCGCACTGCCTTAACTCCCTCTGCTCTGCGATCACACCTCCTCACCTGCAATCGCACAGAGAAATTTCCTGGACTTCACCAACTGACCTATGCGATCACATACAACCCCCTGCGATCGCATAGAGGAAAATCATACCTGCAACACACCAGCAAAAACTGCTATTTTCTAAGTCCAAAAGTGCCCGTTTGAGCATCCAAAATACACCCGAGGCCCCCGGGACCTCAACCATACCTACCAACATATCATATATGATCATTAAAACTTAGTTGCACTCTCGAAACACCAAAATAACATCAAAACACCAAAATCACATCGAATTCAAGCCTATGAACTTTCAAATTTCTAAATTCCACAAACGATGCCGAAACTATCCAAAACACCTCCGATTGACCTGAAATTTTGCAGACATATCCAAAATGACACTACGAACCCGTTCCAGCTTTCGGAATTCCATTCCGACCCCGATGCCCTATTTTCCATTGCCGACCGAAAATCGCCAAAAACTAACTTTCGTCAATTCAAGCCTAATTCTACACCAGACATCACAAAAATATTTTGAAAACACTCCTAAGTCCCAAATCACCTAACGAAGCTATTCGAGCCATAAAATCTGCATTCCGATGTCGTTTACCAATAATTCAACTCTTAGTTGACTTTTCCAACTATAAGGTTATTTTTAAATACTAAATGACTAAACTCTCACTACAACCATTCCAATTTCAAGCCTACCAACTCTAACACATCAATAACAGTATAACCAACCTATGCCAAGGCAATAACAGGAATAATAATGAAATTTCTACGGAACGACCGGTCGGGTCGTTACATTCTCTCCTACTTAAACATGTGTTCGTCCTCGAACGTGCCTAGAGTTGTTCCAAACACCACCAAAATTGCTGTGTAACCTACCATGCACATATTCGGAGGTGATTCCACGTCACCTTACCCCATATAGGTCTAATAGCACAACACAGTTGAAGTTTCAAAGTATGATCCTGACCCATAAACCTTAGAACTAAATTTCCACTTTTGAGTCCATTCACAAGATCAAATTGCCACGGCTATAAGCTGAAATAGTCTGAACACGCTGTATCAAGCCATATCCGCAACACTAGATGAAATCACATAATATACCGCATGACTCAGCACTCATGGCGATGACTCCTAATCACAATAGCTACTCATAATAACCCAATACCGGTAAATAACCTCTTATCAAACAAAACCTCGCTTAAACACCTTCACATGGTGCCGATGATGAAAAAAACACGTAAAACCCAGCAACCATTCGTCAGATCAACATCAATACCATATAGAGACATAACTTGTGCAACTCGTGTACTCAATAAAAACATCCCAAGAGCTCAATTCATAAAATAGAGAAGACTCACACGAAAGGACTATCCTGCCATTACTCTTGCCATTACCACATCATGATAAAAGCCTGATACACCTCGTGAAATTATATCACACAAACTCGACACCAAGAATCATACCTCAACCTAACTCAGCTACAAAGCGTGATCCCATCCAACCGCTGGACCACATGACATTCTCCAAGCCACCTTGATCAAAATCAATAACCATGCGAAATTCGACATCAATCACTCAAAGTGCATTGCAATAACCACGGGGAAATCAGACGATACCATTCCACCCGAACCAGAAAGAACATAACCAACACGTCTCAATCCTGCAACACCCAATTACTTACGTTACACAAATCTCGCTATAAAGCCCTGATAGAACTACACCTTATGCACATTTATAATCAATAATCACAACTCCTCGAAACACCGAAAGGTAACTCATAGATCACTCCAAAACATGAATAAGATCAGTGACAATCAAATGGTACATCCCTCAACATAGCAATTTGGGGTCAACAATTCCGAATCGGTGTAGAACACACACCCATACTGGCCTACCAATAATTATATTCTAAATCAACTCTGGTCATCCACAACAGGTAGATAACTCCCCAAAGGTTCGTAATGACTGAATCATGACATATAATAACACCTGACTAGCTTTGCTCGCATCCTCATAGTTCACAACCACAAAAATTATCTGTTCATGAAAACTCATAGTCTCAAAATCCATGAGGCGCACCAATTACCATATTTGATCCCAATTCCACCACTCAAATATATAACACGCCCCTAATACTTTATCATTCCATGAGGGATACCCCCATAATTCCTCTGTGTCACCAAGTACCCTTGAATATCAGCAGTTGATCCAACAAGAGAGCGTCGTAACACCAATGAAGCACCCTTATTCAAACACATTGTCCTTAATGAATGTATACTTTCATCCAGCCACCCAATAGTGGTATCCTTACCTAATCATTTGAAACTGCCAGTTCTGACCTTCCTTCCAGAACTGAACCATGATCTCACATATGCCACTCTCCACTATACACAAAATACCGCATACGCCATGCAATCCTATGATAAATATGAGAACTTCATGCTCTCTTCCTAGCCACAAACAACTACGTACCCAACTAGCCCAAAATATTCCATTTGATCCCATCTAGAAGCAAAATCACTATACATTACATGGCCCTCACGCCAGTAGAAATATACATCTCTAACCGTGGTAAAAAACATCAAGAACTCCCGAATCACATTTGTACAATACCAAACCGTCAAGACTGAATCCTTCTAACTCAACCAAGCTACGTATGCCACCAAATTCCAAGAGAATTGCTAAGAAACACCTGTAACAACTCATTACCTTATAAACACCCAAAGAACTAACCATATCCCTTATCATGTCGATCCGACCTACTACCAAGATGTCCTATTTATCCAAGTGCCTTATGACTTACCTTCGAATTGATACTTCTTCTTACCATAATACCGCAATTCTCAATCCCGACTCACCGCATGAAACCCGAGCATAAAAATATACCGTCTAAGGCTCATAAGCTGCTGAATACTCCCTCAATTATCCCCAAATGCACCACATTAGAAATACTTACCCTGAAGAGACTTCCTGCGAATTTAAAGTCATTACCTTCACTTTCCTGATACTGATGGATAGAATCCATGATAATGCAAATACACCACAAGCTTTGACACATTCTCCGTAAATCTCAGTTCTAGCCCTTCTCACACCTTGAAGATTCCCAGTAGTTATGTATAACCTTGATTCCATCAGAACCATTCTTGAGATTCTTCCACTCTACGCAAATCTCAATTACACTGACCATGTAACCAGAACGACCTGACCCCGCTTGCAAACCACATACTAAGAAAGTCATCCACACTTTTGAAGTAACAAGCACACTCACACATTGCGCACTCTACACTTACCAGTACAACTCCATTATTCAATGAATTCCACTATCCGTAAGGTACATTACAACTTGTATTGAAGAAATTTCCATCACTCGAGTCGTTCCCAGACGCCACCTTTGTAGGTCATAACTGATTCACCAACATACCTCGAACCGAAACCAATACAACACATAATCGTGTAATCAACTTATCATTAGTGTACTCCCCCACTTGTCTCAAAGCCAAAGATCAAGACAAACAATAACTCGCGATGCCCACACATTATCACTGCCACCATACTGTGGTGGGATTCAACTAAATCCTTCATACGCTCATATGACCCAGACCATCTAACCCTCAACTCGTATGCAAATCTCGCATTCACCATTGTAATGATCATGCCAACTCCCACAAGCGATCTAAACTTAATTTACAACATACATCATTTACTGATAGAGAGAATTTACTAAAGATAAACATAAGGGTCACACACCTCAGGACAACCCGCAGGAAATACCCCTGCCTGCTTAACCTCAAAATGATATCTCCCTACACACTTCCAAAAATCGTAGCTATCACGCAATCACTATACCTTCCTACATTAGAACACAACCACTGCCTGCCCCCAAGACATCCCATTTAGTGGTATAAGAACCTGAAGCTTATGGCAATACCAACATTGGGGATGTGGTCAAGGAATTCTTGAGCTTCTGAAGCTCTACTCACACTCTTCTGACCACATAGATACCTTCAGTGGACACCACGTGTCCCAAGAATGCTACTGAACTGAGCCAACAATTCACACTTGGAGAACTTCGCACAAAGCTTCTCCTCCCTATATCCTTATAATACCATCATCAAATGCCGAGTATGCTATCCCTGGCTACGAGAGTACGGCAGGATGCCATCAATAAATAACAAAGGAGTTATAACACGGCTGAATACACCGGAAATCAAATATATAGACGTTGTTGGGGCATTGGTCAGCTTAAAAGACATCACAGGAACTCAGAACACGACCGAAGGATCCGCTTCACTCCACATATAAACAACATTAGAGGTCCTTCCCTACACTCCCAACTCGAGGCCATATTCTAACTTAATTACTCAATGATTCTTGCTACATCTCCCGCTAATCCATTCTTGTCGCAATCAAACAACCTGAACACATCTAACTATCAATCACACTTACCACGTAGTCATCTTGTCACAAGTTCCATCAATAAGGACACCAACAAACATATAAGTCCCCCAACACATCTGCCCACACAAATGAAATATCAACACTCAAGCCACAGACAAAATCCGGCCTCAAGTCCTTCCGACTGGCCCGTTATTAACATGTTAAAAATCACATCTCACCCATGGAAGTCACAAGTTGCCGATGCAAAACTAATACCAAGCGCTCGCGTGCGCATTCGAATACATGAAAGGCATTCAAAGAGTTGCGCTTTTGGCTGAATAAATGGATTCGCACGATAAGAATTCAAGAATGCGGGATGTTTCCTAAGGGTTCTGCAGCCTCTCGAAGATAAGTACAGACGTCTCCGTACCGATCCGCAAGACTCTACTAAACCTGCTCATGACCATTGAGTCCTATGTAACCTAGGGCTCTGATACCAACTTGTCACGACCCCAAATCCTAACCGGCCGTGATGGCACCTATTGTGGAACTAGGCTAGCCAACACTCAAAATTTTCACATTTTTCTTTTCAAATATCTCAATTTATTTCTTAACAATTTATAATATGCATATAAATTTTGAAATCTTTAAACAAAACAATCAAGCGAACAGTCTACAACTATCACCAAGACCCGGAGTCAACATGTCATGAGCATCTACGAAATAAACTAACTCTTCTATTGTCATAGAAAAAGTCTAGGAATAAAATACTAATACTAAATAAGGAAAGGAAATGGAGAAGCTGCGGACGCTGAACAACTACCTTGAAATGCCGTAAATCTGCTGAATACGAACGAAGACAGCTATTGCTCCGAACCGGTACCTAGATATGTGCACAGAGGCACAGGGAGTAATGATGAGTACTCCAACTAATTAGTAATGAAAATAAATCACAGTCTGAGAATAAGAAACACACAACACAGATACACCAATTCACAAAAATAATAAAACACCAAGTCACCATAAAGTATTCATCAAATACATAAGTTCGAAAACCAATTTCCAGAAATCCTTTGAAACAAGTATAACTTTCAATATATCTCAGTAAAACTCTCAGTAAAAATCAGTTTGAAAAATGAAGTGAATCGTAGTCAAAACTCAGTATAATTATCATAAATATGCCCCTCGGGCCATAATCATTTCTCATAACAATTTCCCTCAACACCTCACCATCACTCAGTTTCAGCCCATCAGGCAACCTCACAGTCACTCAGTATCAGCCCATCAGGCAACCTCACAGTCACTCAGTATCAGTCCATCAGGCAACCTCACAGCCACTCAGTATCAGCCCCGCGGGCATCACTCGCACTCAATAGGTACCTGCGCTCACTGGGGTGTGTACAGACTCCGGAGGGGCTCCTACAGCCCAAACGCTATAACAAGCCACATCATGGCATAAATCACTCACAATATTGGCCCTCGGCCTCTCTCGCATCATAACATCCTCACAATATTGGCCGCAACCTCACTCAGTCAGACACTCTCAACATGCCACTCGAGCCACAAATATACCGGGTTCTCGACCCAAAAACAGTGTTTCATTTTCAATAATTAATATCAAAATACTCTGAGTGTCAAAAATTATCAAGAAAAGGCTGTGTGAAAATCATAACGTATCAAGTGAGGAAAATAGTAAAATCAACCACCAAGGGGTAAACAGATCGGCACTAGGCCCCAAACATGGCTTACAACCCAAATCATATCAAAATATATCAATACTATTAAGCATAGGCTTAAAAATTAGTTTCGAAACTCAATAGTTTCCTAAATAGGGAATATATTTCCAAAGTTCCTATCTTTGCATTCCAAAATTCGTGAAAAGATGCAAGGTCCGGGTGTAACGACCTGGTCGGTCGTTCTGAGATTTAGCGCCCCGATCCCCTGTTAACTGCTTCTCCTATGTCTTATTATATTAATTAAACTTGTCGGAACGTTGAGTGATGAATATTGGAGTGATTTTGGACATATAGTCCTTTAAGGCGAGACTTACCCTTAGAAATTGGACCGTAGCTAGATTTGTGTGAAGACAGATCCGGAATGGAAATATGTCAACTCCGTTAGCTTTGTTGGGTGATATCGGGGTTGGTAGCGTGTTCGGAGTATGTTTTCGAGGTCGGATGTAGATTTAGGCTTGAATTGGCGAAAGTTAGAATTTCGGCGATTTCGGCCGATAGGTGAGATTTTTATATTGGACTCGGAATAGAATTCCGAAAAGCGAAAGCAGGTCCGGAATGTCATTTATGACTTGTGTGAAAAATTTGAAGTCATTCGGACGAGTTAGACGTGGTTCGGCGTCAAATGTGAATTCTTGGAAATTCCTAAGTTCTTAGGCTTGAATCTATGCATATTTGAGTATTTTGATGTTATGGGATGTGTTTCTAAGGCTCGACCAAGTTTGGATAGGGTATTGGGATCAGTTGGTGGTTTTGGTTGAGGTCCCGGGGGCCTCGGGATTGTTTCGGATGCTTAACGGAAGAAGTTGAAACTTGGAAAATTGCTGAACCAGGCTCCTTCTGGTGTTTTCGCACCTGCGAAGGGTTTCCCGCAGGTGCGATCACGCAGGTGCGAAGGGGATGGTCGCAGGCGCGATGGTGGGGCAGATTATCCTGTGGTCGCAGGTGCGACCTGGGTCCCGTAGGCGCGGAACTGCAGGCGCAAAACCACAGGCGCAGAACCGCAGCCGCGACCAATCGACCGCAGGTGCGATCCCTGTGGACTTAAGTGAAAACTTGCACCTGCGATGCTTTCTCCGCAGGTGCGGTGATAGGGACCGCAGGTGCGAGATACCTGTGTGTTTATTCCAAAAATCCGAGGGTTTATGTTATTTTACCATTTTGAATTGTGGGAGCTCGGGAGAGGCGATTTCTGAGGAGATTTTCACTTGGGTATTCGACGTTAGTGATTTCTAACCATCATAGGTTAATTTCCATGATTCTAATCTTAAATTCGAGATTTTTTGAGTTGAAATTTGGGAAAATTGGAAGAAACTTCTTAGATCAAACTTTGGGTTTTTGATTGGGTATTTGACCTCCGATCTGAGAGATTTTTATATGGGAAGACTCGTGAGTGAATAAGGATTCAAAAAATGTAAATTTTATCCGATTCCAAGGTGTGGTCCCGAGGGGCGTTTTGGTCAATTTTTCTAATTTCACGCAGTAGTTCTGAATTAATTAGTTAGTTTGAATTCTTGAAATGATATTTACATTATGCAATCGAATTGAATAGATTCGTTCCACCCGGAGTTGGGTTCGTGGCAAGAGCGTGATTATCGGTTGATTTGCACAGTCGAGGTAAGTGGCTTGCCTAACTCTGTGTTGGGGAATTTCCCCTTAGGCATTTTAACTGGCTTTTACTATACAAACCCCGTGTACGTGGGGTGACGAGCGCGTGCATGGGATATTTTCACTGAATTTCCATATTTCTTCTATGACAGGTCTCATTTTCAATCCTATTATTATTGTTATTGGTTTGAGCTGAGTAAACACTTAAGATTTCTTTATGACAAGCGATTTTGATTTTCCACTCGTTGCTACTATTTAGAATTGGTCAAGTATTTTACCTCATGATTTCCAACTGTCTTTCTCAAAAGCTTTGAATTACGTTATAATTAATATATATACCTTGCATTGCATTGAGTAGTTGCATTGGGACTGCGGGCTTAGACCTGAGACTTTCCCCTTGCATTGCATTAAGTAGTTGCATTGGGATTGCGGGCTTCGACCTGAGACTTTCCCTTGCATTGCATCGCATACATCGGGACTGCGGGCTTAGACTTGAGACTTTTCCCACGCATTTCATCGCATACATCGGAACTGCGGGCTTAGACCTGAGATTTTCCCTTGCATTGCATCGCATACATTGGGACTGCGGGCCGAGGCCTGAGACTTTACCCTATATTGCATTGCGCGATTATTTAGTGAGATGACGCTGTGCTGAGTTGAAGGTTTTTGCATCATTTATATTCAGTCTTTACCTTAATTTCCGTTAACTACTTACTGCTTTACTTAACGGTTAATTATATCTGTTATTTTTGCAAACTCAGTAGAGCCTCAACCTGACCCTGTCACTACTTGACTGGGGTTAGGCTTGGCACTTACTGGGTACCAATTGTGGAGTACTCACGCCCTTTCTGTGCATGTTTTCCCCATGTGCAGATCCAGGTACCAGTTCACAGCTGTTCGGTTAGGAGTGTTGCAGCAGCTGCTAGGAGACCGTGAGGTATTTCTGCCGCGTCCGCAGAACCTTCCGAGTCCCCTTCCTTCTCTAGTATAGACATAGCTCATAGATATAGATACCCTTTTTGACTTCGTTGTTTAGAGCTATACTTGTAAAGCTTGTGACTTGGTGACATTCCGGGTTTTGGGATATTGCGAGTTGTAAATGCCGAGTGGCTTAAGTTTTATTATTATTATTCTATCGTAAATGTTTTATTTCTGTTTTTGACTTATTTTCCGCATGATTTAGGCTTACCTAGTCGTAGGGACTAGGTGTCGTCGCGAGCCCGTTCGGAGGGTTATTTCGGTCGTGACAAGTTGGTATCAGAGCGTCTAGGTTCATAGGAGTCACAAGTCACAAGCCGGTTTATTAGAGTCTCGCGGATCGGTGCGGAGACGTCCGTACTTATCTTCGGGAGGCTATGTAACTGTTAAGAACAATCATACTTCTTGGAATCTCTTCTCGTGCTGGTCACTATTATCGAAACTCTTAAACTCTATTCTATTCTTGCTTACAGATGGTTCGCATTCGCACCGGACGTACTGACGATCAGGCACCTGAGCCCCCAGCAAGAGCCACTAGAGGCAAGGTTCGGGGTAGAGGACGAGCACACGGTGCAGCCCGAGCACTGGCTAGAGCAGTGGCAGAGGATCCCCCAGCAGCCGCAGTTGGAGGGGCACCGGAGGTCCCTACTATCACTCCAGCCCTCCAGGAGACTTTGGCCTAGTTTATGAGTGCTTTCAGTACTCTGTCTCAGGCGGGACTACTCCCGATAGCCCCAGCTACATCCCAGGTCGGGGGAGGGACACAGACTCCCGCAGCCCGTACTCCTGAGCATAGGGTTCATATGGGGCAGGTTCTAGAGTATATCCCCATGCCTCCTGCAGCTCCAGTTCAGCCTGAGGTCAGAACAACTTTGTCTGAGTCTGAGCAGCTCCGTCTTGAGAGGTACAAGAAGTACCATCTACCTGATTTCAGCGGATTAGCTTCAGATGACGCTCTAGGTTTTCTTGAGGAGTGTCATCGCATCCTTCGTACCATGGGTATTGTAGAGAAGAGTGGGGTCTCTTTCACTACTTTTCAGGTGAGAGGAGCATCCTATCAGTGGTGGCATGCATTTGAGCTTAGTAGTCCGGATGAGGCAGCCTCACTTACTTGGGCTCAGTTTTCCGAGATATTTCTGCTTGAGTGTGTCCCTCAGAGTCTCAGGGATGCTTGGCGTGCGGAGTTCGAGCAGCTACGCCAGGGTACTATGACCGTGTCCGAGTATGCACTCCGGTTCAGTGACTTGGCACGACATGCGTCATCTTTGGTTTCTACTGTCAGAGAGAGAGTTCGTCGTGTTATTGAGGGGCTCCATCCCAGCATTCGTACTAGCATGGCCAGAGAGCTGGAGACAGACATTACTTACCAGCAGGCCGTGAGCATTGCTAGGAGGATTGAGAGTATGTTGGCCCAGGACAGGGAGGAGAGAGAGGCCAAGAGGTCTCGAGAGGCGGGTCATTTTTCAGGAGTTCGTACACCTGCAGCACGCCATGGTAGGGGTTTTGTGAGCCTCCCCATTCATTCATCTCTTCCAGCAGCCAGCGATATTCCAGCTCTTCCTAGACCTCGGGAGCCTTATTATGCACCGTCGGTATCTCAGGTGCCTTCAGTTCGAGGTTCCATCAGTGTCCAGTCTAGCAGCCCAGTTTAGAGTCAGCAGCAGCCACCGCGTCCTCATAGGGGTTGTTTTGGATGTGGTGAACTTAAGCATATGATCAAGGATTTCCCCAGGGTTATTTATCAGGTTCCACGCCTTCCACCAGGTCGGAGGCTGGTACGTCTAATTATCAGGTCGGTGCTAGATATTGATAGCGTGGTCATACTTCACGGTGAGCTGCTTTCCCGGCGACTTCCTAGCAGCACCCTGGAGTTCTTTTGTTCTATTCTCTGTCCATTTCATTCAGACTGAGACCATGTATATATTGTAGTCATTGTATATTCAGTAGTTGCCCGTGGCACTCGTGACACTAGTTCCTGGCACACACGTGGTGTATATTTTGGGTGGTTGGCTATACATATGTTATGCGACATGCCTATTGGTTGATTTCCGCACTTGTAGTTTTAGTTCCCATCACCGCCATTATCATGTTTATATCTGTTTAAAATTGGTTAAAAGATGAATTTGTGTAACGGGGAATGGTAACACTTAGCGTTTCTTTATTGGTTGGCCTAACCTCGCCGTTGGGCGCCATCGCGACCTGAATCGAGATTTGGGTCGTGACAACGTGGTATTAGAGCACTAGGTTCACGTAAGTCTCACGAGTCACGGGCAGGCCCAGTAGAGTCTTGCGGATCGGTACAGAGACGTCTGTACTTATCTTCAGGAGGCTATGGGGTGTTAGGAAACTTCCCTTTATTCATATCCTGTCATGCAATCTATGACGTACTCGAACTTATTCTTCTATTCTTTCACATATGGTGAGGACGCGTGCATCCAATGTTCCTGGTCCGGGAGAGGCCGCTGCCCCGGCTGCCCAAGGTCGGGGTAGAGGCAGGGGCAGAGCACCTGCTTGAGGCAGAGGACGAGGGCGTCCCAGAGCTACACTAGTGGCACCACCAAAGGACCCTATTATGGAGGAGCAGGATGAGGTGCCTCCAGTAGCACCTGCTCCAGTGGATTTCATGGCGGGGCCAGGCTTCCAGGAGGTCATGGGTCGTATGCTGAGATTCATGGACACTATGTCTCATGTTATTTCCAGCCGACCCTGCTACTTCTCAGGCAGGAGGGGGAGTCCAGACTCCTACCGCTCAGGCAGCAGCAGCACGTCATACCCCTGGCACACCGCCCGTGGGAGGGGTTCAGCCCGTAGTAGCAGCCCCAGAGCCCAGGCCAGTTGCAGAGGGTGACGAGCAGAAGATGTTGGATAGATGGACCCGACTTCGCCCTCCAGTCTTCGTGGGTGAGCAGGGAGAGGATGCTCGGGATTTTATTGATAGGTGCGGGGACAGACTGCACAACATGAGGATTTTGGAGTCCCATGGAGTGGATTTCACCATATTTCAGTTAGAGGGCAGAGCTCGCAGGTGGTGGCAGTCATATATTCTCAGCAGGCCACCAGATTCTCCTCCTGTCACTTGGGACCATTTCGCTCAGCTATTTCTAGACATATACATTCCACCTTCTGAGAGGGAGGAGCTACGGGGTCAGTTTGAGCGACTAGAGCAGGGGCAGATGTCAGTGACTGATTATGAGGCTAGATTCTCCGAGTTGTCCCGCCATGCCCTTATGATACTTCTTACTGATGCCGAGAGGGTACGACGGTTTGTGGAAGGCTTGCATCCGGGTGTTAGGGCCTCTATGGCCAGAGAGGTAGAGATGGGTACCCTATACCAGCTTGTAGTCGAGATAGCTCGACGGATTGAGGGTTACCGTATGAGGAGCAAGGAGCAGGGTCAGCAGGACAAGAGGTCCAGGTTCACAGGTGACTTTAGGGGTGCTCTAGCTAGGGGTAGAGGCCAGTTCAGTAGGCCTTCATATTCAGCACCTCCACTACCTCCCAGGGGTATTTTAGCGAGGCCTCAGTTCGGCGCTATGCCAGAGCGTTCCTATCGTCCCGCAGTCACCCAGGGTGCACCTAGCAGTTATTCCAGTCATCAGAGACCCTCTAGTTCCTATTTCAGTGCCTTACTAGAGGGTTCACACCGCCTTCCGGCTATTCAGGGTTCTTCCCCTTTCGGGCAGCGGGCTGTAGCACCAGGAGGTTGTTTCGAGTGTGGGGAGCCAGGTCATACGTGGAGGTTTTTTCCCAGGTATCGGGGCAAGGCAATGCAGCAGAGTTATCAGCCTAGGAGTTCAACACCAGCAGTCCGGCCGTCTTGAGGTGGAGGACAGGTCGGCAGGGGTCGTCCTAGAGGGGGAGGCCAGTCAGGAGGAGGTCAGTTAGTTCCTGTTCACTCTGGGGGAGTTCAGCCTTCAGGAGCCTCCGCCAGATTTTATGCCATTTCGGTCAGATGCAGTGGCCTCAGACGTCGTGATCACAGGTATTATCTCAGTATGTGGTAGGGAGGCTTCGGTACTATTTGATCCACGATTCACGTATTCATATGTTTCCGTTCTATTTGCTCATTTCCTGGATATCCCTCGTGAGTCCTTGTGTTCCCCTATATATGTATCCACTCATGTGGGTGATTCTGTGGTGTAGACCGAGTCTACCGGTCTTGTGTGGTCACATTCTGCTGTTTTGATACCCGAGCAGATCTTTTATTGCTGGATATGATTGATTTTGAG
Organism: Nicotiana undulata; assembly: GCA_005239495.1. Lineage (NCBI taxonomy): Eukaryota > Viridiplantae > Streptophyta > Magnoliopsida > Solanales > Solanaceae > Nicotiana > Nicotiana undulata. The sequence continues at coordinate 2,000 of MDKH01100958.1, read as the reverse complement.
GTTATACTAGGCATGGATTGGCTATCTCCTTGTCATGTTGTGTTAGATTGCCATGCCAAGACAGTCACTTTAGCCATGCCTGAGTCGCCTAGACTAGAATGGAGAGGTTCTTCCGTTAGTACCTCCAGCCAGGTTATTTCCTTCATAAAGGCTCGGCATATGGTCGAGAAAGGTTGTTTGGCTTACCTTGCTTATGTGCGGGATACCACCGTCGAGTCTCCTACCATTGATTCCGTACCTATTGTTTGAGAGTTTCCGGATGTGTTTCCTTCGGATCTTCCAAGCATGCCTCCAGATCGGGATATTGACTTCTGTATTGATTTGGCTCTAGAAACTCATCCTATTTCCATTCCCCCTTATCGTATGGCTCCTAAGGAGCTGAAGGAGTTGAAGGAGCAGCTTGAGGAGTTGTTGGCCAAGGGCTTCATCAGGCCGAGTGTAGCATCGTGGGGTGCTCCAGTCTTATTTGTGAAGAAGAAGGATGGGTCTATGCGGATGTGCATTGACTATCGCCAGCTAAATAAAGTGACCATCAAGAATAAGTATCCTCTGCCGCGCATCGATGATTTGTTTGATCAGTTACAGGGTGCTCGAGTGTTTTCCAAGGTTGACTTGAGATCGGGTTATCATCAGCTGAGGATTCGGGCTTCAGATGTTCCGAAGACTGCATTTCGTACCAGATATGGCCATTATGAGTTCCTGGTGATGTCCTTTGGTTTAACTAATGCCCCAGCAGCATTCATGGACTTGATGAATAGGGTATTCAGGCCGTATATTGATTCCTTCGTCATCGTCTTCATTGATGACATCTTGATTTATTCGCGGAGCCTGGGTGAGCATGAGCAGCACTTGAGAGTTGTGCTTTAGACCTTGCGGGAATAGAAGTTGTATGCTAAGTTCTCCAAGTGCGAGGTCTGGTTAGATTCCGTGGCATTTTTTGGGCATATGGTATCCGGAGAAGGTATCAAGGTTGATCCTCAGAAGATTGAAGCGGTTCAGAGTTGGCCGCGTCCTACTTCAGCTTCAGAGATCAGGAGTTTCTTGGGCCTAGCAGGCTATTATCGCCGATTCGTGGAGGGGTTCTCCTCTATTGCAGCCCCACTGACCAGATTGACTCAGAAAAATGCCCTGTTTCGGTGGTCCGACGGGTGTGAGGCGAGCTTTCAGAAGCTCAAGTCAGCTTTGACCTCGGCACCAATTCTGTCATTGCCTTCCGGTTCTGGGATGTATACTGTGTACTGCGACGCTTCACGCGTCGGGTTGGGGTGTGTCCTGATGCAGGATGGCAGGGCTATTGCTTATGCTTCGCGACAGCTGAAGGTTCATGAAAAGAATTACCCTGTTCACGATTTGGAGTTGGCAGTGATTGCTTATGCTTTGAAGATATGGCGGCATTATCTATATGGTATATCTTGTGAGGTCTACACCGACCACCGCATCCTGCAGTACTTGCTTAAGTAGAGGGACCTTAACTTGAGACATCGGAGATGGCTTGAGTTGTTAAAAGATTATGATCTCACTATTTATATCACCCGGGCAAGGCGAATGTAGTAGCAGATGCTTTGAGCAGGAGGGCAGCGAGTATGGGTAGCTTGGCCTACATTGCAGCTGAGGAGAGACCTTTAGCCTTGGACATTCAGTCCTTGGCCAATCGCCTTGTGAGATTGGACCTTTCTGAGCCTCGTCGAGTTTTGGCTCATGTAGTTGCTCAGTCTTCATTGTTAGGGGAGATTAAGGCCCGACAGTTTGACGATCCATGCCTTGTAGAGCTTTGGGATGCAGTGGTCCAAGGCAGGGCCAAGGAGGTTACTTTAGGCGAGGATGGTGTCTTGAGGCTCCAGGGCCGTTTATGTGTTCCTAATATTGATGGCTTGAGGAAGAGAATTTTAGAAGAGGCCCACAGTTCTCGGTATTCAGTTCATCCGGGTGCGATGAACATGTACCGTGATTTGAAGCAGCACTACTGGTGGAGGCGGATGAAGAAAGATATAGTGCAGTTT
>ML253666.1:49083-68249 GCA_005239495.1 Nicotiana undulata | reverse complement strand
GCGCGCAGGTGCCTCTGTCGCCCCACCAATTTCCCTCGCTAGCGCCCAGCCGTAAGCAGCTGCCAATAGCGCCGCGCGCGCAGATCGTGATGCCGGAGACAAAGTTGCTGCCAACGGACCTGTTTCTACCTTTGTAGAAAACTAAGTCCTTTTCTTTGTAATTATAGACTAGCTTTATTCCACGTACTTCCATTATGTTTCTCTAGCGTAGTTTAGCCTACTCATGTAATGTTGGTTTATTTATTTTAAGCATTATTAGGGGGTATCANGACAAGCGCGCAGGTGCCTCTGTCGCCCCACCAATTTCCCTCGCTAGCGCCCAGCCGTAAGCAGCTGCCAATAGCGCCGCGCGCGCAGATCGTGATGCCGGAGACAAAGTTGCTGCCAACGGACCTGTTTCTACCTTTGTAGAAAACTAAGTCCTTTTCTTTGTAATTATAGACTAGCTTTATTCCACGTACTTCCATTATGTTTCTCTAGCGTAGTTTAGCCTACTCATGTAATGTTGGTTTATTTATTTTAAGCATTATTAGGGGGTATCAAGCATTCAAAACTTTCAAGCAAGCAAATTCTTGTACTGGTGTCTCTACCCCTCGACACCGCATTTCCTTCATTTTGTAATAACTTTCATTATTGCAATCCAGCTTTCATCATTTCAAACATCATTACTGTTCTGTCAATTGTTGGCATTAGTATTCCCACACGGCACTGACAATCTAGTCTAGCGTGTGGCGGGGACCTCATTTGGCGGACAACAACCACCCTGACATCGGTTGCTTAGCCTTACGTCGCCCTTCCAAAGAATCTTAGGAAGGCGCCGCGTAACAGATCTTTGGGCCTGAGCGGCCACCAACTGAGTCAACATATGAATAGCTCCTCTGAGGTCCCCCTCAGACGTACCGGGACCGGAAGCTAGAACTGTAGAGGGATCAGGAATATCAGTGGGAAGGATTGCAACACCCTCCGCCGCCGCAGGAACAGGAATTCTTTGATCCGGAATAGAAGGGTCAGGCAAATTCAAGGCCGGGGAGTCACTCTCACCCACACTATCAGGTACATGATTCACAGCCACACTTGGGGTGGCATTGGCCTCAAGGCCGAGTCGAGCTCTTTTTTTTTGTTCCATTACTAAAAATTTCAGAACAAAGCACAAATTAGGCAAGGATATTTTCACTTTCCGGTTCACCGCACAATATAGAATAACAATAAAAGGGTAATTTCCTAAATGTCCATGTAGCCCCCTAATTATAGATGTGGTCGACAACACACCGATAAGAAGGGCTCTACTAGACACGGCTCCGAGACATCCTAGGACTCTTTTAAAAACCTGAGGCTCTGATACCAAGTTTGTCACGCCCCAAAACCGAGAGACACGACCGGCGCTCGACCGGGTAGCCCTAGTCTAGCGGACCTGGATCCCCTTTTTCATCCCACGTATTACCCCGTGATTCCAATGTACATTATTCAATTATAATTTAAACACATTCTTACAACCTGGAATTAAATTCTAGATTTTTGTCATTACCCACATGTGGTACAATACTTACAAAATATACATAACATACAGGTTTACTTTACGTGGTCTACTAGCTATACTGCCCAAAATACATATGTACATAACCCACATTTCCTATCTACGGAGCCTCTAAGAGTACAAAGGAGTTATATAATACTTGCCGGTAACAAGGTTACCGGCTATACCTTACACAAATACCAAAATGAAAATCCGGAAGAAGAGGTGGCATGAATCACACAGGGCACCGAGAGGAAAGGGGCTCACCAAAACAGCTGATGGGACGTAGAGGAGGCACTACTGTTGGTGGGATGGAGTACTGCTATAGAACCACCTACAATCATCACAAGAATATAGCGCCCCCGGCAAAAGGGACGTCAGTACATTTGAATTGTACTGGTATGTATGAACAAACTTTACTCTAAGTAAACTCAACAATGCATAGGCAAGAGACAGACAGAGAGTCACACAATCACTGCACAAAGATATAGAAAGAAACACAATGGAAGTTCCACAATTCTCACTTCATCACAATCACAATCACAATTCCACCCTTATCCCTTCTCAACATTCCACCCTTATTTCTTCTGTTGCGGCGCGCAACCCGATCCCACCTGACAATCACAATCATTTCTTATGTTTCTGTTGCGGCGTGCAACCCGATCCCACCGGACAATCACATCTCATCCTTATCACTTCTCACATACCACCTTATCCCTACTGTTGCGGCGCGCAACCCAATCCCACCAGAAAATCATATCTCATATCAACAATGACAGTTCACAATTCAATCACAGAAAATTTCAGCAATAGGAATATAGCTTCTTTACAACCCAAAACGTATAAAAAAAATCGTGCCACAATAAACCTTACCAAATAGTGAATCATATACAATATTTCCACAGCCGTTTAGTTCAATTACATCACACCACAACTCATTTTCGTTACTTGTTACACAACCTTTAGCATATACATTAATACTCTTGGATTCATTAACCTACTAGCATCATTTCACATAGCATGGTAGTGTGGTGATCAACTAAAGACAGACAAGGAATACACTTCATGCTTCAACACAATTTGAACAATCATTTGCACATGTTCACACCAATACACGTACCGTATGCTCGGACACCACAAAGCGATTTTACAAAGATTAATGTTAGCCATACATACCTGGAGTCGAGTTTCCCTTTTTAATTTCTATCAGAATTCACCGCATCGTCGGGCACCGTCAATCTATTCCACAATGTGACCTATTTCACTTAGGATTAGGAACCTCGAATTCAATTAAGCATTTCATCAAACACTATGCGATCCCTTAGGTTACTAACCCCCTTTTTGTGCATAATTACCCAAGTTCGTTTCCCCCATTACTAGGTTACGGAGTTACATTCACATGCATGCAAGGTTTCATCTTTCATTTTTCAAAACCAACCCATGAGTGCTTTATTCCCATCCAAAATCTGATAAATTGAGAGAATTATAGTGAAGGCTTACCTTTTAGCGAAGAAGATGACTGATTACTCGATAATATCCCGGCTTGAGTGATTTTGGAAAATCAATTTGAGTGATGTTGGAACCTTCTCTCTCAAGAACTCTCTTTTTCTTCTCTCTATCTTGTTTAGAATCTAGTTAAAATGAAAGGGCGTAGGGGTTAAATGAAGCTTGGGTCGGGTATAAAAGTTTGGAAAATTAAAAGCCCGTGTCAAATATGCTGTCAGGAATGCGATCGCATTCCTAACATGCGGTCCGCACAGCTGACCGTAGAATGGCCCCAGGTGGGCCAAAATTTAGAAACAATCTGCCCAGGTATGCGACCATTATGCGGTTCGCATACTCGTTATGCGATCGCATAGTGCGTCGCATAACACCCCTCCCCAAAAATCAAAGGCAATAATGCAACATATATGCGGTCCGCATAATCGAAATGCGGTCGCAGATTGGACCGCATAGTTGTCCTTTAGTTGGGCAGTGATTCTTTAACTCCCGGGGTACCTTTTGTTCAAATTAGGTCCGTTTTAGGAATTTCCACAATAAAAACAACTCGGGGACTCGTTCGGGTATTATTTTAAGCAAGAAATTTTACGGGTCTTTACTGCGGTCTGCAATTTGAATTCACTTGCAACTCTCTGAATCACCAGTCTCGCTCCCAGGGGAATTTCAACCGCCTCAGCGTCAGTTGGTTTCGCGGTCGCGCAATAATGACGCGGACCGCGTTCTTTGCTTGTCCCAAGAATGCAAGGTCTTTGATTCTTGATATACCGCACTCAACGAAATTTCCTTCACGATCGTGCCAATGCTTTCGCGACCGCGCTATTGTAGTGCGGTCAGCGGTGAATAATGGATCAATTCTATCTCTCTGAACTTCAAGTTCGCGGCAGCTCTTTGTAATCGGCCTCAGCAGAGGGACTGTCGTTGTAGCGTAATAATGGCGCTGACAGCGCTCTAGTCATTTTTAGGGCTTGTGCAAGTTTGGCTCATTTATGAGTTCATTTTGGCTTCTTTGCCTCATTTTGACCAAAACCTGCAAGTAAGCACCTTGAGTTAGTTTTCGGGAATACCTTAACGTATTTTTTACTCAAAACCTAAGCAAAAGAGAGTAAATAGTAGGTTAAAATCCCTAGTTATTAGTTATTCATAACTTCCCTCATCATCCGCCCCTATTCTACGATCACACACTATCTTTTTTTTAACTATGTACATGGATCACACTTAGGGAAATTTCATCTGTCTTACACGAAATTGGAATATCTAATGCCAAACTTTCTATACACTTCAAATCACATCAGACTATAAACATTCAGGTTAAACACTTAGTCAGATAATCTAAGGAAACGGTCATATCCTTTATCTCATAATAATAGTTGCTTCTTATAGTAACTTACTAAAGTGAAACTTTCCAGTTCTGATCTGAATAAATCTGAACAACTTAAAATCATTCCCTAAAATTAAATATCGGATGCTCTTGTTTCTCATTTTGAACATAATAACATCTTAGTCTTATGCATAAGTCGTGCGAAAGACACATCTTTGATAATAAAAACGTTTCTGACTCTTATTTATTTTTCCCTTAGATTATTTTATGTCCAAAACTATAGTGACCAATTCTTTTCCAGTTGCGGTCAAATTCTTAACCTGTTACACCGTAGGTCTAGCATCTGAAGTATCATCATCCAACTTGTGTCTCCATTTTTTAGAATCAAAATGAAATTGTTGTGTGAGGTAAAACACATATGGTTACACTACCATACACAAACTTTTTCTTTAGAGTATACCATCATCTGATAAATCACTTCCTGCACCATCCGGCGAGTCTTGAGTCTTAATCTAGACCTAAAACATGAGAAGCTTTTGCTATAATCACTGTTACATAAATTTCTTTTATCACCCATAGGCATTACTGTGTACTCAAAAGTCACCAAAATTTTGATACACTGAAAATTGGAGATCTGGTAACTAAATAACTGATAACTGGCATACTGAATAGCCATAAACCTGCTAACTGGAAGACTGTATAACTGGTAACTGAGGTAAACTGATAACCATAAAATATGATAACTACTTTCGTACTTTCTAATAAGGTTATGCTCTAATATATACTACTATTGTGTGTATCCCACTCTCAACATCCTCTCAAGTCTCATTTGTTACCAACTTGTACTCCATAATTATACCCCAATAGACGATCATATTCTCTAGGACCTTGTGTTTTTCCTGCCTGTCACTATTGGGCATTTGATACGTCTGGAATTCGATAAGAAGAGAAGGTTACATATTTCTCTAAGCTTTATGGCACGATCTAGAGTAGAAAGAAATGAGACAATCCTGAATGTCTTGGTAGTTAACAATTTATATGCATGGCTGGCACACACATATAAAGGAAACTCCACTGGACACGACTTCATAGACTCCTTAGGACACTTGAACCTAGTGCTCTGATACCAAGCTTTATCACACCCCAAACCTGGGCCTGGACGTAACACGCCACCTAAAGCTTGACTACATATGATCGAGCGAACCAACTGGCTGGCTAAATCAACATGTGATATCATAACATACTGAATGTGGAAGATAAACTAACACATAGTGATATACTGAAAGTCTGAATAATGTAAATCAAATGTGAAAACACTTATATTAGTCTGAAACATATTTGTAGCCAACAATTCTTAACATGAAAAGCATGCGACTCTCTTTAACTGTTACTCTAGTCTATGAAGCTTCTAATGAAGTACCAACGACACTAACTACTTGTAAATACTAAAAGGACTGTAAAGTACTTATAATGCCCCAAAACAACTGGGCTCACCAAATAGCTGGTACGAGAATCCTAGCGCTATGAATCGTCAACCTGTAAATCATTACCTACATCGTGAGATGCAAGCCCCGAGCAAAAGTGACGTTAATACATTTGAATTGCACTGGTATGTAAAGAAACTAAAACAAAGAACTATAAATGATGAAACTGAAACTAAGTTGATAATTGAGAACTGATAACTGAAATGATAACTGCTGAAACAGAAATGATAACTGCTGAAACAGAAATGATAACTTATAATTGATAACTAAACTAAACAAAGGAAGTAAGGATATGAATACTCCCTCTTCTGAATGATTAACCACTTATTTATCTGAATAATAATTTGCGGCCTCAGGCCCAATATATATGTGCACAAGCTTCGGCCTTGAGCCCAAGTATACGTATCCATAAGTACGGCCTCAGGCCCAAAGATCCGTAAAGCATAAACTGCAACCTCAGGTCTAAAGATGTATAAAGCATAAACTGCGGCCTCGGGCCTAATACAAGTGTTCAACATTTAGGGATTTAAAACCAGGAACTAAGAATCATACTGAAATACATGATACTCAAATAGTAAGTCATATTGAGTTACATGATAATGGAATACTGAATAGGACTAGACTGAGACATGTATTCATGAATTAATTATGAAAACTGAAACTTCAACTATTTATGACATGCTGAGTAATCTAGACTGAGACTCGTGCTCATCAAACCTAAGTCTATATTGATTACGCATTGAGCTCACAACGTTCAAAACTAAAGTCATGAACAAGTTACGAAGCTAGAGATTAGAAGTTCTGAAACTATTCAAGGAACTAGGCTTAACTATATATTGATGACGAAATTAGTAATGTCATAAAATAAATGTAGTGTAGAGAGAATTATTAATATTCTAAAACACAGAGAGATAGAATCACATACCTTGACTCTGGCCCGTTAAGAAAATCACAATGTTTGTCGCCTCTTTCACAAGAATCTATGGCAATATATATCAAGAGGAACCAATATTAGCACTACGGCCACGTTTTAGTCACTTAGGCATTTTATCAAACACCTTGAGGCGTAAAGCCTTATAGTCCTTATTAATGGTGCTTTCTTCACCCAAATCTCATTCTACTATGTCTAGGTGATTCTACAATCCCAAAATAGATGTAACTAACACTATTTCTCATCAAAGCAAAAGATTATAACAATCTTAAGTCAACACTATTCTACTATTTGATTCAAAACTCTAGCATAGTTCATTTGATTCCCTTTATCAAACCCATCTACTATTTTCCCAAAAGCTCATCAATTCATAGTTATAAATAATTAAGGAGTAGACGCATTACCTTTTTGAAGTTGAATCTTGTTGAATTCGAGTTCTAGGGTTTTTTTTCTAAACAATGATGTTTCGATCAAATATCTAATGATTTGAAGTATATAGTCATGTTAATAAGGTGTTGGAGAATTGAAAATAACTTAGAATCATCTTTATAACTTACCGCGGATGATGGAGGGGCCTTGGGGGAGTTAGGTTCTTGAGAGCTTCCCTTTCTAGAGTTAGTTTTTATGTCTTGGGGTGTGGGGGATGAGGTAGGGATTTTAAATAAGTGTACACGTCCCAAAACTTGAGGAGGAAATAAAAGTACCTCAAAAAAATAATAGTGCAAGGTCGAGACAGGGCCCTGTCATACCAATCAATACATGTCCAAATCATACTGACTAAATAGGCAACTCCGGAGCAAGTGGAGTGCACCAACACCTTCAGCTAAGTTGATAGCCTACTAGGAGGACTGTCAACTTGTCTATCGGTACCTGTGGGCATGAAATACAGCGTCCTCGGGAAAAAGGGACGTCAGTACAAATAAAGTATCGACTATGTAAGGCATGAAAAAAAGTATATAAAAGATATGAAAGAAACATGGGGTAAAGAACTCAGCCTGTAAGTCTGAATAGCTCTGTGAATCATGAAACGTGTATAATGCCATGCATATGCGTATAAATTTCATATTGTGCATAGGTATTTGCGTACATAACTTCATCAAGCCTCTGAGGGCATCCCGGCATATCATCTCGGCCTCTGTGGGCGAAATCAACATATACCACATGCTCAAGTGGTAGTGCATATATAACACTATAACGTTTCCCCATGCCCATGTACATATAATATATGCGTATATAAAGTCATCTGGTCATGGGTCAATGTACATATATAAATGATTAGAATGTCTTCGGTTAATATCATAAATAAAATTTACCAACTTACGTATTTTTTGAGACCCACGAATAGAAGATATAATAATAGGACACATGGGGAATCAATAACATAGGCACCCTTAGTAATTCTAAGAATGGAGTCATTTGTGAAAGTTGTGTATTTGCTCGTTTCGTTGTATCATATGGATCATGTTAAATGGAAAGAAACATAACCTTAACATACCTTAACTCCTTTGAGTCCTTAATACCTTCCAACCAATTCTTCGAACTACTCATCTCAATCTACCATAGCATAAGGAGATTCAAAATCGATGTTGAGTGAAGGCTAAGTACGCAACTTGAAGTAGTAGCTCGTTTATGTAAATTTGGAGAGCATCTCCCCCATAAAAAGGGCCTCCTCCAATACCATATACCAACAATAACAACAACAACCACAACAATACAATAAGAACAACATCAACAACAGGGTATAAAATATTTAATTAACAAGTCATCAATATATCACGACGAGCGGCAAGCTCGGATTGAATCCCTTTAGCACCCTTTAACCCCATTATCATTAAGTCTTGAACTTAGTAATATATACAGTATAATAACCAATACCTTTTAAAGGATTTCCAATCTTGTACTCAATTTCAAAGTTACCCGAAATAGGCTAACACAAGATAATATCAATATGGACAACTTCCAAGTGCTTTCTAGCTAGTTCTTATCTAGTTACCAATTCCCTCAAAAGGATTGACATGTAAACCAACATAATAATACTAACAATATCATATTCAACATACTTTTCATAATTTCCATCCATATAAAGTCATATACACAGCTCCAAAATAGTCCAATAAGAGACAACAACTTCTTATACAACTTCAAGTTCTATCTTGTAATTCTTCATCCAAATAACTTAACCAACACATGGATAAGCTTAAGCCCAAGTAATAGGGTGTTATACATATCTTAAATAATCAGAATAAAACTCGAACCAAAGCTTCCCTTAGATTACAAGCGCCCTTAATGGCATCACAACACCATAGGGACTCTTTTCTTCACTTAGGTTAATTTTTGAGGTTAGGTCTAGTCAGAACCACCTTGGATTCGACTTGGAACCATGGATGAATTTTAGAGAGGTGTATTGTGATGACCGAAAAGGGGTCATCTTATGTAAATCTAGTTGTGACTGTGTTGCGAGGCCCCAAAATCCTTCGTTAATCTCCCCTCAATGTGCGTGCGCAGCCCGGGCGCGTAGTTGGGAAGCCTTTATGTGAAAACTTGATTAAGAGTTGAATTTATGATAATTAATTTAATAAAGTTGACTTTGGACAACATTTTTGGTAAACAGACCCGGACCCGTGATCTGACGGTCCCGGAAGGTCCGTAGGAAAATATGGGTCTTGAGCGTATGCCCGGAATCGAATTTCGAGGATCCAAGTCCGAGAAATGATTTTTTAAAGAAAATTGTTTTATGAAAATGAACCTTGATGGGAAACTTGTGTTGCCAGTCTCGTATTATGGTTTCGGAGCCCAGAACAGGTTCAATATGTGTTATTTAAGTTATCTGTAAAATTTGGTAAGGAACGGACTTGATTTGACGGGTTTCAGATCAAATGGGAAAATTAGAGTTAATGAAGTTTTGAGGATTTTCATAGAATTTGAAATTTGGTTTGGAATGTGATTTTATGTTCCCGAGGTCTGAATGAAATTTCGAGACCGGGGATAGTTCTGTTATGTACTTCATGACTTTTCTGCAAAATTTGAAGTCATTCCGAGTAGTATAGGCCAGTTCGGCGCATTGAAGTGAATTCTAGAATTTCTTAAGTTCTTAAGTTGATTCAATTTGATTTGGGGGTTGAATTTTGAGTTTCGTTGTTGTTTTTCATGTTCCGGAAATCCGAGCGAGTCCGTATCATGAATACAGACTTGCCGGTGCTTTTGGACGGGGTCTCGAGGGGCTCGGGTGTGTTTTAGACCCCGGGAGCTAAGTTAGAAAAACCAGAAATTCTGCTATCTGGTTTCCTTCTCTGCGATCGCAGAAGGTGGGTTGCAATCGCGGAGAAGTATTTTGCTGGGCTGTTGATTGTTCTCTGTGATCGCGGCCTCCCCTTTGCGATCGTAGAGGTCTGGGTTCCACACCTTCGCGATCGCAGCCTTTTCTCGCGATCGCATTGAGTCGCATCTGGGCCGGGTGAGTTTGTTCTTCGCAATCGCAGGACCTCTGCCGCGATCGCAGAGGTCAGTCCAGTTGACCTTCGCGATCGCAGACCTCAGGTCGCGATCGCATAGAAGCTTTATCTAGGCAGTTTAATTAAATACGGGAGTTGGTCATTTTCCACCATTCCCACCTTCCTCATTGAGCTTTTGGAGGCATTTCAAGAGAGTTATTCCACCACTGTTGTCAAGGTAAGTAAAACCCCATAATCTTTCTAGCTTTAACATTGATTCCTAGTTAAATTCCCTACTAAATTATCTAAAAATCATAGAATTAGGTAGTAATTTTAGGGTTCTTGAGGATTTTGTGATTTTTCCATTTTAGGCCATGAATTCAAGTAGAAATCACACATTAATGATCCTTAGGCTATGGGTGAGTGATCCCTTCGAGAATTTTCGGAATTTGAACATGAGGGACCGGGGTTGGAATTTGGGAATTCTTCAAGAATAACGATTTTATTAAATAACTAGGATAACTTCCCTCTTTGTGCATGCATTGATATTATTGTATACCTTTTGGCTAGTTGCGAGTTCTTGGGTGTAGAGTTTGGAGTTTCGGGCGCAATTGTGGTATGAGGGGTAGATTCGACACGAGGTGAGTCTCCTTTCTAACCTTGTAAGAGGGAATTGTCCCCATAGGTGATGTATATGCTATGTGTAAATTGTTTGGGGGCTACGTACGCGCCAAGTGACGAGAGTCCGTACGTAGCGGCTATTATTGTTATGTCCGGGTAGTTAGGCCCACATCATGCCTTGTATGCTTTCTCGTAATGCCTTATATGTTTTTCTCGTAATGCCTGATATGTTTTCCCTGTAATGCTTTATATGGTTTATTGTGCTGCCTTATGTATTATGAGATTATGTTTTGTATAGTGTTGTTCCCCTGAGGCTTTACGGAAAATTGTTGAATGGCAATTAATTTGTTATGGAAAGTAAGTATGGTAAGATATTGGGACCGGGCCGTACGCCATGGCAGGTTTGAGAGTTATTATGTCTATATGGGATCGGGTCGTACGCCACGGCAGAATTGAAAAGAAATTATGAAATATATGGGATCGGGCCGTACGCCACGGCAGTGTTGAGAAATTGTGAAATATATGGGATCGGGTCGTACGCCACGGCAACGTTGAGAAATTGTGAAATATGTGGGATCAGATCGTACACCACGGCAGTGTTGAGGAATAATTGTGATATACACATGGGGTCGGGCCGTACACTACGGCGAGTTTAGAAGGTACCTTATGGGAGCGGGTCGTACGCCACGGTGGATCTAAGAATTTGTGATTTATCGTTTCTTTCGATGGTCTTACCCTCGAAAGTTCTTTATTATTTAGTTCAGTAGTTGTTTGGATTTCTGCTCCTGATATGTACTTGTTGCTTATTTCCTGACATTGCCTACTGTATTTCATTATATTCTATCATATGTTATTACTGTTGGACTTTAGTGAGTGTCGAGTCGATCTCTCGTCACTACTTCTTCGAGTTTAGGTGGGATACTCACTGGATACATATTTATTTAATATGTACTCATGTTGTAGTTTCTTTTCTTATCTATACTTTATTGTACATGTCCGGAGGCTGGTGCGTCTGATTATCATGCAGGTGCTAGATATTGATAGCGTGGTCTTACTTCACAGTGAGCTGCTTTCCCGGCGATTTCCTAGCAGCACCCTGGAGTTCTTTTGTTATATTCTCTGTCCATTTCATTCAGACTGAGACTCTGTATATGTTGTAGTCATTGTATATTCAGTAGTTGCCCATGACACTCGTGGCACTAGTTCCTGGCACACACACGCGTTTTGTATATATATTTTGGGTTTGGGTTGTACAGGCATGCATATGCTTTATTTCCATGTCAAGCTATCATCATGTTTAACTGTTTAAAATTTGTTAATGTTGACTTGTTTAATTAGAGGGGAAGGGTAACACTTAGTGTAATTTGTGTTGGCTTGCCTAACCCCGTCGTTGGGCGTCATTACGACTCGGATTAGGATTCTGGGTCGTGACAACGTGGTATCAGAGCACTAGGTTCACGTAAGTCTCACGAGTCACGGGCAGGCCCAGTAAAGTCTTGTGGATCGGTACGGAGACGTCTGTACTTATCTTCAGGAGGCTATGGGGTGTTAGGAAGCTTCCCTTTAGTCATATCGTGTCGTGCAATCTATGATGTACTCAAACTTATTCTTCAATTCTCTCACAGATGGTGAGGACGCGTGCGTCCAATGTTCCTGGTTCGGGAGAGGACGCTGCCCAAGGTCGGGGTAGAGGCAGGGGTAGAGCACCTGCTCGAGTACGAGGGCGTCCCAGAGCTACACCACTGGCACCACCTGAGGACCCTATTATAGAGGAGCAGGATGAAGTGCCTCCAGTAGCACCTGCTCCAGTGGATTTCATGACGGGGCCAGGCTTCCAGGAGGTCATGGGCCATATGTTGAGATTCATGGACACTATGTCTCAGGCTGGTTTATTTCCAGCCGACCCTGCTACTTCTCAGGCGGGAGGGGGAGTCCAGACCCCTACCGCTCAGGCCACAGGTCAAGCAGCAGCAGCACGTCATACCCCGGGCACACCGCCCGTGGGAGGGGTTTAGCCCGTAGTAGCAGCCCCAGAGCCCAGGCCAGTTGCAGGGGGTGACCAGCAGAAGATGTTGGATTGATGGACCCGACTTCGCCCTCCAGTCTTCGGGGGTGAGCGGGGAGTGGATGCTCAGGATTTTATTGATATGTGCAGGGACAGACTGCACAACATGAGGGTTTTGGAGTCCCATGGAGTGGAATTCACCACATTTCAGTTAGAGGGAAGAGCTCGTAGGTGGTGGCAGTTATATATTCTCAGCATGCCAGCAGATTCTCCTCCTGTCATTTGGGATCAGTTCGCTCAGCTATTTCTAGACATATATATTCCACCTTCTGAAAGGGAGGAGTTGCGGGGTCAGTTTGAGCGACTAGAGCATGGGCAGATGTCAGTGACTGATTATGAGGCTAGATTTTCTGAACTGTCTCGCCGTGCCCTTAAGATATTGCCTACTGATGCCGAGAGGGTGCGGCGGTTTGTGGCAGGCTTGCATCCAGGTACTAGGGCCTCTATGGCTAGAGAGGTAGAGATGGGTACCCCATACCATCTTGTAGTCGAGATAGCTCGACGGATTGAGGGTTACCGTATGAGGAGCAGGGAGCAAGGTCAGCCAGGTCAGCAGGACAAGAGGGCCAGGTTCACAGGTGACTTTAGGGGTGCTCCAGCTGGGGGCACAGGTCAGTTCGGAGGCGGCCAGTTCAATAGGCCTTCATATTCAGCACCTCCAGTACCCCCTCGAGGTGGTTCAGTGAGGCCTCAGTTCGGTGCTATGCCAGAGCGTTCCTATCGTCCTCCAGTCACCCAGGGTGCACCCAGCAGTTATTCCAGTCATCAGAGATCCTCTAGTTCCTATTTCAGTGTCTTACCAGAGGGTTCACACTGCCCTCTGGCTATTCAGAGTTCCTCCTCTTTCGGGCAGCGGGCTGTAGTACCAGGAGGTTGTTTCGAGTGTGGGGAGTCAGGTCATATGTGGAGGTATTTTTCCAGGTATCGGGGCAAGGCAATGCAGCAAAGTTATCAGCCTAGGAGTTCAGCACCAGCAGTCCGGCTGCCTCGAGGTAGAGGACATGTCGGCAGAGGTCGTCCTAGAGGGGGAGGCCATCCAGGAGGAGGTCAGTTAGTTCCTGTTCACTCTGGCGGAGTTCAGCCTTCAGGAGCCGCAGCCAGAGTTTATGCCATTCCGGCCAGATTAGATGCAGTGGCCTCAGACGCCGTAATCACAGGTATTATCTCAGTGTGTTGTAAGGAGGCTTCGGTACTATTTGATCCAGGATCTACGTATTCATATGTTTCGGTGCTATTTGCTCATTTTCTGGAAATCCCTCGTGAGTCCTTGGGTTCTCCTATATATGTGTCCACTCCTGTGCGCGATTCTGTGGTGGTAGAACGAGTATACCGGTCTTGTGTGATCACTTTCTACGGTTTCAATACCAGAGAAGATCTTTTATTGCTCGATATGATTGATTTTGAGGTTATCCTAGGCATGGATTGGCTATCTCCTTATCATGCTGTGTTAGATTTCCATGCCAAGACAGTCACTTTAGCCATGCCTGAGTCGCCTAGACTAGAGTGGAGAGGTTCTTCAGTTAGTGCCTCCAACCGGGTCATTTCCTTCATAAAGGCTCGGCATATGGTCGAGAAGGGTTGTTTGTCTTACCTTACTTATGTGCGGGACACCACCGCCGAGTCTCCTACCATTGATTCAGTGCCTGTTGTTCGAGAGTTTCCGGATGTGTTTCCTTCAGATCTTCCAGGCATGCCTCCAGATCGAGATATTGATTTCTGTATTGAATTAGCTCCAGATACTCAGCCTATTTCCATTCCCCGTATCGTATGGCTCCTAAGGAGCTGAAAGAGTTGACGGAGAAGCTTGAGGAGTTGTTGGCTAAGGGGTTCATCAGGCCGAGTGTGTCACCGTGGGGTGCTCCAGTCTTATTTGTGAAGAAGAAGGATGGGTCTATGCGGATGTGCATTGACTATCGCCAGCTAAATAAAGTGACCATCAAGAATAAGTATCCTCTGCCGCGCATCGATGATTTGTTTGATCAGTTACAGGGTGCTCGTATGTTTTCCAAGGTTGATTTGAGATCGGGTTATCATCAGCTAAAGATTCGGGCTTCAGATGTTCCGAAGACTACATTTCGTACCAGATATGGCCATTATGAGTTCCTGGTGATGTCCTTTGGTTTAACTAATTCCCCACCAGCATTCATGGACTTGATGAATAGGGTATTCAGGTCGTATAGTGATTCCTTCGTCATCGTCTTCATTGATGACATCTTGATTTATTCGCGGAGCCTGGGTGAGCATGAGAAGCACTTGAGAGTTGTGCTCCAGACCTTGCGGGAACAGAAGTTGTATGCTAAGTTCTCCAAGTGCGAGTTCTGGTTAGATTCCGTGGCATTTTTGGGGCATGTGGTATCCGGAGAAGGTATCAAGGTTGATCCTCAGAAGATTGAGGCGGTTCAGAGTTGGCCGCGTCCTACTTCAGCTTCAGAGATCAGGAGTTTTCTGGGTTTAGCAGGCTATTACCGTCGATTCGTGGAGGGATTCTCCTCTATTGCAGCCCCACTTACTAGATTGACTTAGAAGAATGCCCCGTTTCGGTGGTCCGACGAGTGTGAGGCGAGCTTTCAGAAGCTCAAGTCAGCTTTGACCTCAGCACCAGTTCTGTCATTGCCTTCCGATTCTGGGATGTATACTGTGTATTGCGACGCTTCACGCATCGGGTTGGGATGTGTGCTGATGCAGGATAGCAGGGTTATTGTTATGCTTCGCGACAGCTGAAGGTTCATGAAAAGAATTGTCTTGTGCACGACTTAGAGTTGGCGGCGATTGTTCATGCTTTGAAGATTTGGCGGCACTATTTGTATGGTGTGTCATGTGAGGTCTACATTGACCACCGCAATCTGCAGTACTTGCTTAAGCAGAGGGACCTTAACTTGAGGCAGCGGAGATGGCTTGAGTTGTTAAAATATTATGATCTCACTATTTTGTATCACCTGGGAAAGGCGAATGTAGTAGCAGATGCTTTGAGCAGGAGGGCAGCGAGTATGGGTAGCTTGGCCTACATTTCAGCTGAGGAGAGACCTTTAGCCTTGGAAATTCAGTCCTTGGCCAATCGCCTTGTGATATTGGACCTTTCGAGCCTCGTCGAGTTTTGGCTCATGTAGTTGCTCAGGCTTCATTGTTGGTGGATATTAAGGCTCGGCAGTTTGATGATCCATGCCTTGCAGAGCTTCGGGATACAGTGGTCCAGGGCAGGGCCAAGGAGGTTACTTTGGGAGAGGATGGTGTTTTGAGGCTCCAGGGACGTTTATGTGTTCCTAATATCGATAGCTTGAGGAAGAGAATTTTAGAAGTGGCCCACAGTTCTCGGTATTCTGTTCATCGGGGTGCGACGAATATGTACCGTGATTTGAAGAAGTACTACTGGTGGAGGCGGATGAAGAAAGATATAGTGCAGTATGTGGCTAGGTGTCTCAATTGTCTGCAGGTCAAGTACGAGCACCAGAGACCAGGAGGCCTGTTTCAGCAGATGCCCATTCCTGAGTGGAAATGGGAGCGCATCACCATGGACTTTGTGGTTGGGTTTCCTCGGACTTTGCGGAAGGTTGACGCGGTTTGGGTCATTGTGGATAGATTGACCAAATCGGCGCATTTCATTCCGGTGGGTACTACTTATACTACAGAGAGGCTGGCCCAGATTTATGTTCGGGAGATAGTCCGGTTGCAGGGTGTGCCGGTGTCCATTATATCAGATCGAGGTCCTCAGTTCACCTCGCACTTCTGGAGAGCATTGCACAGTGAGATGGGCACTCAAATAGATCTCAGCTAAGCATTTCACCCTCAAAATGATGGTCTGTCGGAGCGTACAGTTCAGATTTTGGAGGATATGCTCAGGGCTTGTGTGATTGATTTTGGCGGCCAATGGGACCAGTTCTTGCTTTTGGCGGAGTTTGCATACAATAACAGTTATCAGTCCAGCATCGAGATGGCTCCATTCGAGGCTTTATATGGTCGGCGATGTCGTTCTCCTATCGGGTGGTTCGAGCCCGGCAAGGCCAAGTTATATGGCACATATCTGGTGAGAGATGCTTTGGATAGGGTGAAGATTATTCAGGAGAGACTTCACATAGCTTAGTCCAGACAGAAAAGTTACGCAGATCAGCGGGCACGTGATGTAGCATTCATGGAAGTAGATAAGGTTATGTTGAAGGTTTCGCCGATGAAGGGGGTTATGAGATTCGGGAAGAAGGGCAAGCTGAGCCCCAGGTTTATAGGCCCTTTCGAGGTGTTGAGGCGAGTCAGGGAGGTTGCTTATGAGCTCGCTTTACCTCCCGCCTTATCAAGAGTTCATCCGGTATTTCATGTATCCATGCTCTGGAGATATCATGCCAATTTCTCTCACATGATTGATTTCAGCACCATTCAGTTAGATGAGAAGTTTGGCTTCTAGAAGGAGCCACTTGCTATTATTGATACGCAGGACCGCTAGTTGAGGTCTAAGAGAATTTCTGCCGTAAAGGTCCAGTGGAGGGGCCAACCAGGCGACTTGGGAGTCCGAGGAGGACATGCGGCGCAGGTATCCACAACTATTCGGCACTTCAGGTACGATTCTACGTCCGTTCGAGGACGAACGTTTGTTTTAGAGGGGGAGATTGTGATGACCCAAAAGGGTTCATCTTATGTAAATCTAATTGTGACTGTGTTGCGAGGCCTCGAAAGCTTCTGTTAATCTCACCTCGATGTGTGTGCGCAGCCCGAGCGCATAGCCGGGAAGCCTTTATGTGAAAACGTGATTAAGAGTTGAATTTATGATAATTAACTAAATAAAGTTGACTTTGGTCAACATTTTTGGTAAATGGACCCAAACCCGTAATCTGACGGTCCGAGAAGGTTCGTAGGAAAATATGGGACTTGGGCGTATGCCCGGAATCGAATTCCGAGGACCCAAGTCCGAGAAATGAATTTTTAAAGAAAATTGTTTTATGAAAATATTAAAGGCTTATGAAAATGAACCTTAATGTGAAACCTGTGCTGTCGGGCCCGTATTATGGTTTCGAAGCCCGGAACAGTTTCAATATGTGTTATTTAAGTTATCTGTGAAATTTGGTAAGGAACGGACTTGATTTGACGGCCTTTAGATTAAATAGAAAAATTAGAGTTAATGAAGTTTTGAGGATTTTCATAGAATTTGAAATTTGGTTTGGAATATGATTTTATGGTCCCGAGGTCCGAATGAAATTTCGAGATCGGGGATAGTTCCGTTATGTCATTCATGACTTGTCTGCAAAATTTGAAGTCATTCCGAGTAGTATAGGTCGGTTCGGTGCATTGAAGTGAATTCTAGAATTTCTTAAGTTGATTCAATTTGGTTTGGGGGTTGAATTTTGAGTTTCATTGTTGTTTTTCATGTTCCGGAAGTTCGAGCGAGTCCGTATCATGAATACAGACTTGCCAGTGCTTTGGATGGGGTCCCGAGGGGCTCGGGTGTGTTTTAGACCCCCGGGAGCTAAGTTAGAAAAACCAGAAATTCTGCTATCTGGTTTCCTTCTCTACGACCGCAGAAGGTGGGTTGCGATCGCGGAGAAGGATTTGCTGGCCTGTTGATTGTTCTCTGTGATCGCAGCCTCCCCTTTGCGATCGCAGAGGTCTGGGTTCCACACCTTCGCGATCGCAGCCTTTTCTCGCGATCGCATTGAGTCGCATCTGGGCCGGGTGAGTTTGTTCTTCGCGATCGCAGGACCTCTGCCGCGATCGCATAGGTCAGGCCAGTTGGCCTTCGCGATCGCAGACCTCAGGTCGCGATCGCATAGAAGCTTTATCTAGGCAGTTTAATTAAATACGGGAGTTGGCCATTTTCCACCATTCCCACCTTCCTCCTTGAGCTTTGGAGGCATTTCAAGAGAGCTATTCCACCATTGTTGTCAAGGTAAGTAAAACCCCATAATCTTTCTAGCTTTAACATTAATTCCTAGTTAAATTCTCTACTAAATTATCTAAAAATCATAGAATTAGGTAGTAATTTTAGGGTTCTTGAGGATTTTGTGATTTTTCCAATTTAGGCCATGAATTCAAGTAGAAATCACACATTAATGATCCTTAGGCTATGGATGAGTGATCCCTTCAAGAATGTTCAAAATTTGAACATGAGGGACCGGGGTTGGAATTTGGGAATTCTTCAAGAATAACGATTTTATTGAATAACTAGGATAACTTCCCGCTTTGTGCATGCATTGATATTATTGTATACCTTTTGGCTAGTTGCGAGTTCTTGGGTGTAGAGTTCGGAGTTTCGGGCGCAATTGTGGTCCGAGGGGTAGATTCGACACGAGGTGAGTCTCCTTTCTAACCTTGTAAGAGGGA
>ML253666.1:0-48808 GCA_005239495.1 Nicotiana undulata | reverse complement strand
ATGAGATTATGTTTTGTATAGTGTTGTTCCCCTGAGGCTTTATGGAAAATTGTTGAATGGCAATTAATTTGTTATGGAAAGTAAGTATGGTAAGATATTGGGACCGGGTTGTACGCCACGGATGGTTTGAGAGTGATTATGTCTATATGGGATCGGGTCGTGCGCCACGGCAGAATTGAAAAGAAATTGTGAAATATATGGGATCGGGCCGTACGCCACGGCAGTGTTGAGAAATTGTGAAATATATGGGATCGGGCCGTACGCCACGGCAACGTTGAGAAATTGTGAAATATGTGGGATCGGGTCGTACGCCACGGCAGTGTTGAGGAATAATTGTGATATACACATGGGATCAGGCCGTACGCTATGGCGAGTTTAGAAGGTACCTTATGGTAGCGGGCGGTACGCCACGGCGAATCTAAGAATTTGTGATTTATCATTTCGTTCGGTGGTCTTACCCTTGAAAGTGCTTTATTGTTTAGTTCATTAGTTGTTTGGATTTCTGCTCCTGATATGTACTTGTTGCTTATTTCCTGACATGCCTACTCTATTTCATTATATTCTATCATATGTTATTACTGTTGGACCTTAGTGAGTATCGAGTCGACCTCTCGTCACTACTTCTTCGAGTTTAGGCGGGATACTCACTGGGTACATATTTATTTAATATGTACTCATGCTGCACTTTTTTTTCTTTTCTATACTTGATTGTACAGGTCCGGAGGCTGGTGCGTCTGATTATCATACCAGTTCTAGATATTGATAGCGTGGTCATACTTCACGGTGAGCTGCTTTCCCGGCGACTTCCTAGGAGCACCCTGGAGTTCTTTTGTTATATTCTCTGTCCATTTCTTTCAGACTGAGACTCTGTATATATTGTAGTCATTGTATATTTAGTAGTTGCCCATGACACTCGTGACACTAGTTCCTGGCACACACACGCGTAGTGTATATATATTTTGGGTTTGGGTTGTACATGCATGCATATGCTTTATTTCCATGTCAAGCTATCATCATGTTTAACTGTTTAAAATTTGTTAATGTTGACTTGTTTAATTAGATGGGAAGGGTAACACTTAGTGTAATTTGTGTTGGCTTGCCTAACCCCGTCGTTGGGTGCCATCACGACCCGGATTAGGATTCTGGGTCGTGACATGTTTAGAGAGTTTGGGAACTGTCATTGGTCTAAATGACCAAAAATGAGCCGGCCAAACCCTTTAAAATGTTCAAGGGTCGTCCACCGCCTAAGTGAGTCCCATTAGGAGCTGCTTGTGCAGTCTCACAAAAATGCAAATATCTCTCTACTCCTATGTGGTATAGACAAACAATTTGATTCTTAGAAACCAGATTCGTAGATCTTCAATTTGATAAGTGGGTCATCCTGTAATTCCAAGTATATTAGGATAAAAAATATTTGACCTAATTTTCATAACATTATGAATGTAACTTGTGATGACCTTTTCCAACTTTTGTTCCACAACTCGCTTGACTTCAAAACGTAACACACGACTGTTCATAAGACCAAAATAACGCATAACATAACCTCTGTATCATGTTAAGAACCCTAGTATCACCCATAAGTGATTATAGGCTATAATTACGTATTTTAGTCGCTTATTACACTCTAATTTGCTACACTTTAATTGAGATTGAACTTTAATCGCTAGTATTTTGCACTAATTGTGTGTTTTATGCCTTGTAGGAGTGATTCCGAGCTATATAGATGTTATGGAATGAATTCAAGTGATTTGGAGCTTTGACGTGTGAGTAAAAGCTCAAGTAATTAATCCGGGATCGTGTTCGGGTGTCAAATTTGATAGTTAAGAACAAACGAAGACTCGAGTAGGCATATTGCGCATTGTCGAGTAAAATGGACATAACTTTTTTATCCTAACTCGATATGGGATATATAATATATGGTTGGAAAGCTAACTCAAAGGTCTACAATTTTCACGTTTTACATTTTCAAAATCCCGAACGGAACAGGGTGAAAAACGCGGTTGAAACCACGACCGCGGACCTGACGCAGATTGAGGCAGTACACTGGGTAATGACCGCGCCAGGACCGCAGTTGACCGTGCCTGTCCAGACTTGGAAAATCATCCTTTTTCACGTTGGAGAAGGTATAATTGTTTGGGCCCGACCCTACTTGGTATATATACATGGAAAAAGGGTATTTTGAGGAGGTTGGACATACCTTTGACACAGATTTGACCTAAGGAGGTAGAGACACAATACGAGCAAGGCGGGGAATTCTTCTACGAGTTTTTCCTTCCTCTTCCTATTTTTCATTGTTGGTTATGACTTTTAGTATTGTATTTTTACATACTCTTATAAATATCTAATTCGTTATCTAGGGTTTTAATGGAACCTTTTGTAGGATAAATTCTTGTTATGTTTTAATATAATTAAGCCGTTGGATTTCTCTATTTGTTCAACTACGTGCTTATTATAGTTGATTGAATGTTCATCGATTGACTGTGCCTATTTATTATGTGTTACTTGAGAAAGGATACATATTTAGGTGGTTGTTGAACAACGTCACTCCTAACGTATGTGAGAAATCAATACAATGGGTTTAAAGGCATGTTTAGAAATAAGAAAGCCTTGATGTGGTCATAGTAAGCGGTTAGATAAAGCCAGCTAGCGTAGTTCGAGAGAATATGTTTAGTAAATTGTTGTAGTGGCTCGAGAGAGAATTACGGCACCTAAAGTGCTCACGATCAGTAGAGAATACATCTGCGTAATTGTATAGCGGGAAGGATTTCGACAATTGAGGAAATCATAACACTAGACCTCCTAAATTTAATCTCCAACCTTTACTATCTTTAGTTGTTAATTTACTAGTTTAGTTTCTTAGTTAATTAGTTAGATATAAGAATCTTAATCTTTATAACTTAGAAATTTATTCTAGCTTGTCTTCTTAGCGATATTGAACAATTACAGCGAAACCTTAGTTCTCTGTGGGATTCGACTTCGGACTTTTAGACCGGATAATATTTGCAGCGACCGCTTATCCTTTTTAGGACTAGAGTTGGGCGTGATCAAATTTTGGCGCTATTGACGGGGAACTAATGGTGTAGCTATAGGTGTACATATTTTTAGGTTTCAAGTTTGAACCTTTATTTTTTATTTTTTTGTATTTGATTTTTTTTTTTTGTTTTACTTGTTGATTTGAGAACATGGAATCTTGGAATTATGAGAGCTTTGATGTTAGTAATTCTACTTTTGATCCTCATTATTCATATTGTGGAGGAAACCACCCAGGGCAAAGTTATCAAAATATTCCCGAGAGCGAGTTATGTGCACCAACTCAATCTTATGTGTGGAATGTGTGTGATATGTGTGGTGGTCAAGATGGTCACTTTCATGGTTGTGCTTATATTTCTTATCTTTCCCCAACCCCTTACTTTGATAGTTCTTCTTTTTCTTGTGAAGTTAATACGAACAAAGAACCCAGGGATGATGACCTGAAAGAGATCAAGGATATGCTAAGGTGCCTTGTGGAACAAAATAATGAGAAACAACTGCACATACAAAGTCAAGATGATACTATTCGCAACCTGGAGGCACAAGTGAATCAACTAGTTGAAGCATTTAATGCTCAACAAGCCAATATTGTGGGTAGTAGCCAAAGAGAGCATGTATTAGATGTAGAAATTGAGGTGCTAAGGGAGGAGGTCAGAGTAGAACACCAACAATCAATTGAATTAGATTTTGAGGATGTCGATGTTGTAGAAGAGATACTAGAGTCAACCAAGGACATTGAGGATACATATGTAGTTGACTCTAGTGTCAGTGGTGTTGAGGATGTTGACAATCCCAAGGTTCATGTAGTTGAGCACATTGGTTCACAGTCCAAGCAATTTTCCACATTGTGTTTGGATCGTGATATGGAAATAGAGTCATCCGAACCAATTGAAGAGTCAAGGAATGAGGAACAAGGTGCATATATTCTGGAATTCTTCTTGCTAGAAAGTCAGGATTACATACCTCATACAAAGGCCAAGGAGTGCAGAATACTACATTATTTCCTTGGGCTAGTTAGATTCGTTCCACCGCCCCATGACCATAATCATAAGCTTGAATCAAAACTTGGGGTTCAATTCATAAGCTCGAGGTGGAGGTAAAAAGTGATTCATGTCGTGACGCAACGTTAAATCAAGCGCTTATTGGGAGGAAACCCAACTTTACTGCTTTCTTTTATTTTTCTTTTTTTTAATTGTATTATTTTTGTACTGTCGATTTTGATTTTTTGGGAGCATGGAATGCACAGCCATTGGAAGGATGCTATAGCAAACCAGATGGTTGGAACTAAGTGTGAGGTACCCACACGAAGGACTAGGCTTGGGAGAAGTCTGAGTACCCCATGAGATGCTAGTGCTTCGGCCTTTGGCCTACCAGGGAGTTTTTTCTACCCTCTTGTATGTATGGGTGTGCATTGGGGACAATGCACAATTTTAAGTGTGGGGTGGGAGATTGTCTGGGTGACTTTCTATGCTATTTTAGTTGTGTTAGTTTAATGGAGTAATTTATTTATTTTATAAATATAGAAAAGATTGGACTTTTCCCGGCGATGGATATATTAGACAATTTTCTTGAGGGATTTAAGTCTAAAGAAGAAAAACAAAAAGATTTTCTTTTGTAGGTAGTGTAGTAATTCCCCCTTGGTTTTTCTTTGTGCCGCGATTCTTTTCCAAGGGTTTTGTTTGAATCGGGTGTAGTTAGTTTTTTTTTTAGGAATAGGAGCCATTGTGTTGTGTTTTGAATTGAAGAAATATATCTTGACTTTGTTATGCCTTGAGAATAGTGAGTACTTTGGTTGTGACACTTAGGCTCAATTTTTGACTCTTGTATAAGTACCTTAAATTGTATGATTTTAAATTTGCTTAACTGCTTTGACTGGAGTGTCTTGATGAATCCAATCCTGAGTGAGTTAAGTTCCATGTGTGTGTGAGTTTTGTGTGTTATCTGTGCATTGCATTTGACGCCTAGAACTTGCTCCGTGTGTTTGCAAAGCGAAATAGTAGTTTTGTTCAGTCTTGGAAGTGATATAGGCATTTCTTTGTTGAGCCAGATATGTATATTGTACCCGCCTAATTGTTATGTATCGTAGTTAACCCCTTTGAGCATGTAATCATGTTTGTTTGGAAACCACATTACAAGCCTTACCCATTTGTTTGAATTAACCATCTATCTGAACCTTCTAACCCTCTTGGTACCTTTTATCCATGATCTTAAAGATTTGTAATCTCCACGGTAACATGATTAACTTACTTTATGTACTTTCAAATATAATCTCATTTCTGAGCTTACATTAATTGACTTATCACGCACTCTCACATATGAAAACATGGGGTGTAACATCATTCCCCCCTTTGAAAAATTCATCCTCGAATATTGACTGATGCGCTTATCAGTCTCATAACCTATAGCTCTTACGCATATTTTAATACTGTCATTGCAATCTAGGCAATTATTCTGTGAATAAATCCAAAGGCCAGGGCATTCCTCACTTTAGGCCTCTTTCTCACACCACGACTTGTTGTCGGAATTCTTCCAATCTCGTTCCTTTTGCCTTTCTACCACATTCTTCTTTTACCATTCCATAGTTACTTGAACCACTTAACTCCGACTTCATACCATATCACACCATCTTCCCCCTTTAGGGGAGTACTAACATTTCATGCTATGAAGATTTACCTATAAATGTTTTACCTCTTCATCTTTGGCGCATTTTCACATGTTCACGGACTCTTACTTGCCTTGCCATAACCCTTTTGTACTAGGGATAACTGAACTTCTTACGCACGAAGGTGACACCTAGTGTAACTAGCACACTTAGTCCCTTAAGCTTAACTTTTCTCACAATGCTTGCTTTAGGGAAGCATCTTCCCGAATTACCTTTAAAGGTTATTCTTTTATTTGTTCATTATATTATTGTCGGAACGCGATCTCTGAAATTATCACAATGTCGACTATTATCAAATCCTTTGGTCCCTAATTCATGTTCGGTTTTCCCTTGCTTACTAGACCATACTAATTTTTGTTACTATAGGGGGCTAACTTAGCCTTCTGGAAATCATGTTGGAGTCACCAACTCATTTCTCGAAATGAGAATATGACCTTTGGCATATACTCTTTTATTGTCTCAAGGCATGTCACCTCTTGTCTTTTCCATCACTTGACTATAGACTTTGTCATCGTTTTATATTTTGATTTATCGTTATCACCCATTTGTCACATCTTACTCATAATGCTTCATTTACTCTCTTCTTATTCTCCGACTAATATTTCTGCCTATTACTTTATTCTAAAATATCAACAAAATGCTCTTTCACTTTTAGCTCCACTTGCTTCATCTCACTGGCACTTCGGGATGCCTAACATTCTCTCTATTATTTTTACTAGGGGCGGGAGACATACTAATGTAAATATTTATCCCTTCTAGGATTCCACTGCCTATATTCTGAAACTTCTGAATATTCTAGTATTCATATCTCACTGTACTATTCTAGAGTTCACCATATGGTGTCTCACAAGGAGATCTATTATCACATTTGCACTATCTTTCATAAATGTTTGCTAATGATAACAATTCATCCACCATTTTGGGTTACTCTAACCCCAATTGGATCATGATATCACATCCTTCTCTTAAACTATATTTTTTAGCTCCCATAGGGCATAATTGAGATGGGTGTGGCCAATTGCATATATCTCTGTTACTATTGAAACTAACTTAGAATGCTTATATTTTTGTGCCTGAATCATAAATACTGGTAATCCTCACTAACTGGGTACCTCGTACCTCGTACCCTTCTGTTCTGTATTCATGCCTTAGGATTCCTTATCAAGAAGCTTACACGTCTTAGTACACAGATGATCTGCTGAAGACCTCACTTTTACTCATCATAAGCATGATGCAAAATTGAGCTCCTACTCAACTCTTCCACAACCACATTCAATTTCTTACCAACTGTCTTTTTGGATGTAGGTATCGTTATATTACGAATAAAATATAATTTAGGAGTTTCAATTCTTACAACTGAGCTCTACCATATGATCTAGAGTTATAAGAAAGAGTAACAGTCCTAATGTTCTGTAGACTCCTGCTTATAAGTGTGGTTCACAACACACTCATAAACAAGACTACTAGACACGGTTTGTAGTCTCCCTAGGACAGAACTGCTCGGATACCACTTTTGTCACGACCGAAATCGATGGGCTGCGACGGGTACTTGGTGCCTTACTCAATAGAGTACCAACGTAACATATATTTCTTATTGTACCATGATGGTAGGCTATAATCTCATGTTCTAGTCGATTATTACACTCCAATTTACTGCACTTCAGTTGAGTTTGAGCTTTAATCGCTAGTATTTTACACTAATTATGTGTTTTATGCCTTGCAGGAGTGATTCTGAGCTATGTAGATTTTATGGAATGAATTCAAGTGATTTCGAGCTTTGAATTCTGATTAAAAGCCCAAATAATTAAACCGGGATTGTGTTCGGGGATCAACGGATGATAGTTAAGTACGAACGAAGAATCGAGCAGGTATATTGCGCATTGTCTAGTAAAATACACATAATTGTTAGCTCAGAACTCTTCTCGGTCTACACAATATATTTCTACAAATCTAATTCAAAGGGATACAACTTTCATGTTTTACGTTTTTTAAAATTCCCAACAGAACAGGGGGAAAAGTCGCGGAAAGTGTGCAGCCGCGCACTGACCGCGCATATAGGGCAGAAAGAGTGAAAAGTGTGCGGGCACACTTCCAGGTGCGCGGCGGCGCATGTCCTATCCGATAAAAGTGTCATTTTTGTGTAAGAGAAGGTGAATGTGTTTGGGCCCGACCCTACTTAGTATATATATATATATATATATATATATATATATATATATATATATATATGTATATATATATATATATATGTGTGTGTGTGTGTGTGTGTGTGTGTGTATGTGTGTGTGGAAAAATATTATTTTTGGGACTTTTGACATTATTTTCACCTAAGGAGGCTAAGGAAAAGTTGGAGAAGGAAGAGCACAAGGAATTCATCATTCATTCCCAACTCAAGGCAAGAGTTTGGATGTTTTATGTTTTTCTTTGGCTTAAACTTAATTGTGATGCATTTCTCCATATCCATGGAGTGATTCTTCCTTAGGGATTGATGGATTTGGTTTTTTGAGAAATGTTTGTGGATATTTAACTCTAGTTTTTATGTATTGAATCGTTTTGGGTGTTTTTATTGTTGCATATATTTTCACTTGTTTATGTAATCGAAAGAGGCATAACTTGTGAGGTTGTTGCATTTTGATGTTGGTTGAATTCATTAATTTTTCATAGTAATCGGAAGAGGCTAGTTGAATTAATGCTTAGATCAAGTTAGGAGGATAATCGAAAGAGGTTATCCTAAAGATTAACCCACTAGGAATTCTTGCATATGTTCATTGAGCTTAACTTAGTTTATATTGTGAGGTTGAGACTTAATCGAGAGAGGAGTTTCTATTGAACATTCGAACTAATAATAGAGTGAATTCGAGAGACTCACTTGAACCATAGAATGAAGTAACTAGCGTTACTTCCCAAACAAGTATATTTCACATATCCAATCAACCCCTATTTTATCCCATTGATATCTTATTTGCTTACTCTTGTTGCGATTGTCATTTACTAATTGTTTAGACTTTTAGTAAATTTTAGTTTTAATTCACACAAATCTAAATTGTTGATCCTTTTTGATAGAAATTGAACTAGAAGCTACAAAAATACTATTTAAATCCAATCCCCGTGGATACGATAATTTTCTATATTATATTCGACTAGCGAGCCAAGTTTATACGTCGGTTTTGCGCTCGTCAAATTTTGGCGTTGTAGACGGTGATTGGCAATCAATAGTGCTTGAAATAGTTTGTAGTGCTAATTCAAGAATTTTTATTTTTATTTTATTTTCTTGGAGTTCTTTGATTGTGCGCAGGCTACATGTTAGATTGGTGCACGACTCGATCTTCTGGTAAGGAATTACAATCATACGAACCAGAAATCGAGAAACATTTGTGACAGTTGAGGAAGGAAAGAAATCTTCCCGAGAATACAGAAGCGGTTGGGAAATCCTCAACCAAAGAAAAGATGGCGGGAGATGATGAAAATATTAATTTGTCTACGAGAGAGGCAACCCAACTCAGAGAGAAAACTGCAAGAGATGATGAAGAAGCAGCACTCTGAGATGCACAAATTGCTTATGAGGAGAAGAGAGCTCGAAGAATGGCTCAGAATTAGCCCTTGGGTGCAAACCAGTTCAAAAACGTAGCTCTCGGCCAAGGGAGACCATTTGGTGATTATGCTAGACCATTATACAACCAAGGTTTATCAAGTGTGAGACCACCTCCAATAGCAGCCAATAACTTCGAGCTAAAGCAAAGGTTGCTTCAAACCCTCCAAAATTATTGTATCTTTAGAGGAAAGAAGAACGAAGATCCAAACAATCATCTAATGGACTTCGAGGAGATCATGAACACCTTTCAATACAATGGTGTGTCACAAGATGCAGTGTACTTAAGGGCATTTGCCTTCACTATGAAAGATTATGCAAAGCACTGGCTTCGAAGCTTTCTCCAAGGATCAATTAGAACATGGGAGGAGATGACCTCAAAATTTCTTGCTAAATATTTCTCCTCAACTAAGATGGGAAAGTTTAGAAGAGAAATCCATAACTCCTGCCATAATGAGACTAAGACTGTGTTTGAAGCATGGGAGAGGTTTAAAGAGATTGTGTGAAAGTGTCAATACAACGGAATTGAACTTTGGATGCAACTCCGGGACTTTTGGGATGGTTTGACACCGACCTCATGCATAACATTAAGCAATACAGTTGGAGGTCTGTCAACGAAGAAGACTCCAGAGGAGCTAGTCACTATTCAAGATGAGTTATTTGAAGATGCAAATCAGTGGCCCTCGAAGATTGCTGAAAGAAGAAGATCAACTGGCGTTCACTAAGTTGATACTAACACATTTGTGCAGGTACAACTTGATGTCATGGTAAAAGAAATCAGGAAGTTGGCCATAGCTTCAATACATAATGATCCTCATGCAGCATGTGATATGTATGGAAGAGGACACCCTACTCATGAGTGTCAAGCTACCATGGAGGAAGTGATTGTTTTGGGTAATTACAACTTCAATGCAATGGGTCAGAAGCACCCCGGTATTTCATGGAGTTCACCTGGGGGTACAGAAAATTCATGGCAACAAAATAGCTCCAGATTTCAAGGAGCTCCTAGTTTTGTGAATCAGTCGAGGCCGCAGTTTCAGCCTCAATCAGCCAATTCATTCTGGATTAGAAGATTTGATGAAGTCATTCATTGTCAAGACAAGAGATTAGATGTTCATGGGGCAGCTATCAAAGAACTTGGGACAGGTTTGCATAACTTGGAGAGACAAGTGGGACAAATTTCAAATATATTATCTGAGAGAATCTTAGGTGCTCTGCAAGCTGATACTGAAAAGAATCTCAAAGAAACATAAATGATGTGACATTGAGAAGCGTATAAGTGTTGAAGGATACCCCTCCAATTCAAAAAGAAGTTGCGCCTGAAAAAGAAAGTGGGAAGGAGCTGGAAATTGAAGAAGAAAAAAAGACTGAGAAGAAGAAAGGCAAGAAGGGAGCTGGTAAAAAGGAGGAAACTTCAGGAAGGAAAGAATCTGATGATATGAGAAAGCACATACATGCTCTACCTTTTCCCCAAAAGCTCTATAAAGAAAAGTTGGACAAGCAGTTTGAGACATTTTTAGATATGCTGAGACAGGTTAATGTAAATCTACCATTCACGAAAGTTCTCTCACAAATTCCAGCTTATGCTAAGTTCCTGAAGGATATCCTCACAAAGAAGACAAATATAGAAGAGACATCGATAGTGAAGCTCACAGAGCATTTTAGTGCAATATTGCAAAATAAACTCCCATAAAAGTGTGGAGATCCAGGGAGTTTTACTACACCTTGCTCTTTAGGCTCTATTAATTTTGATAAATATTTATGTGATTCTGCGATCTTAATTAATTTAATACCATTGTCCATTTACAGGAAATTGGAGAATGAGATTGGAGAGATAAGGTCGGTGCCCATATCTTTGCAGATGGCAGGCCAAACAACTAACACCAAAGGGGATAGTAGAAGATGTTTTAGTGCGGGTTGATAAGTTCGTATTTCCTGTAGATTTCGTAGAGGTGAATATGGAGGAGAACAAGGAGGTCCCCCTCATCCTAGGAAGACCATTTTTAGCAATGGGTAGATCTATAATGGATATACATGATACGAAAATCATGCTTAGAGTGGGTAAGGAGATCGTAACTTTTGAGATGAATGTAGAGACAGGGGTGAAAAAGGAGAAGCCAATTGCAAGTGTTGAGTGGAAGGTGAAGGGTGTGAAAGAGAAGGTTGTTTTTAGTAAAAAATATATGTATGGGGTGTACCCCAAAGGTTGAGAAAAAGTTGTCTGCGTGGATGTGTGCACTAAGTCGGGCGCGTGGAAAGGAGCCCGACTTTGATTCAGACCCCGACTAGAGATTCAGGAAAGTTTCCTCTACCTTGTGATTTTTAATTGTGTGTCATGGGGCATGCCACAACTTAAAGTGTGGGGTGGGAGATAATTGTATGTTGTATGTATATTAGTATTAGTTTTTGCTTTAATTAACTTGATTGTTTTTTGCTTTTGTTAGTTTGAGTAGTAGAAAAAAATGAAAAAAAAACATAAAACTTTTAAAAAATTTGATTTTCCCGACGACGGATATCATTCGACGGGCTTCTTGAGGGAATTAAGTCAAAATAAAAAGACAAAAAAATATTTTCTTCTATAGTTAGTGTATTAATTCTTCCTTGGTTTTTCTTTCTGCCGAGGTTCTTTTTCAAGGGTTTTATTTGAACCGGGTGTAGTTAGGTTTTATTTTTCTTAAGAGTAGGGAACCTTGTGCTATGATTTGAATTGAAACCAATATCTCTTAACTTTTTTATGCCTTGAGAATAGTAAGTGCATTAGTTGTGACGCTTAGGCTCAGTTTTTGACTCTTGTATAAGTGCCTTAATTTGTATGTTCTTAACTTTGCTTAATTTCTTTGACTATAGTGTCTTGAGAGTCCAATCCTAAGTGAGTCATGTGCCATGTGTGTGAGAGATTTTTGTAACGACCCGACCTTTCATTTTGAGATCTAGCGCGTCGTTCAGCGGTTGGAAGTCATGAACAGCTTCATTTCAGGTATTATGACTTATGCGTATGGTCGGAGTTGAAATTCGGGAAGTTCGAAGTCAAATCGGAAGGAAAATTCCGATTTGCGGAAGCCTTAAGTTGAAGAAATTGATTAAGATTGGAATATGGAGTAAACGACCTTGAAATCAGGATCTGAAGGTTCCAGCAGGTTCGTATGATGATTTCGGACTTGGGCGTATGTCTGGATCGGGTTTTGGATAACCCGGGAGCATTTCGGCGTATATTGTGGAAGTTAGCATTTTTAAAGGAAGTTCCTAAGTTTGGCCTGAAGCATATTTTAGTGATATAGATGTCTGTTTGGGATTCTGAGCCACTGAATAGCTTCGTATGGGGATTCTGGAGTTGGGAGCGCGATCGGAAGTGAATTCGGATGTCCATAGGTTATTTTGAAGCCATTTGGCTAAAGATAAAAATTTGAAGGTTTTTGAGAAATCCGACCGGAAGTGGAAATTTTGATATCGAGATCGGAATGCGATTCCGGAAGTTGTAGCTGGTTTGTAATGTCGAATATGACTTGTGTGCAAAATTTAAGGTCAATCGGACGTGATTTGACGGGTTTCGGCATCGAAGGTGGAAGTTTAAAATTTCAAGTTCATAAAGTTTGAATATTGGAGCGATTCATGATTTCGGCGTTGTTTAAGGTGATTTCAAGCCTCAAGCAAGTCCGTGGGATGTTATGGGACTGATTCGTGTGATTGGACGGGGTAAAGGGGGCCTCGGGTGTGTTTCGGGGTGGTTTCGGGTCATTTTTGAGTGATTTGTTGTTGCTGTCTACTGGTATCCATGTTGTGCATTGCGATCACGGTCCCTGGGATGCGATCGCGAAGAAGAAATTGAGGGGCGAGGTTTTTGGCCTATGTGATCGCGGAAGTCAGTGTGCGATCGCGAAGAAGGCCAGGGGATGGCCTGCGCGATCGCGGGCAAGGTTGTGCGATCGCGGGGAAGAATTTAGAGGGAGCTGGAAAATGGCATGTGCGATCGCGGAGAAGGAATCTGGGCAGCGTAGTTGGCCTATGCGATCGCATAGGGGGGGTTTTCTGGGCAGTGTGTTATATTAATGGGATTTTAG
Source organism: Nicotiana undulata (assembly GCA_005239495.1). Taxonomy (NCBI): domain Eukaryota; kingdom Viridiplantae; phylum Streptophyta; class Magnoliopsida; order Solanales; family Solanaceae; genus Nicotiana; species Nicotiana undulata. Next base: position 35,469 of record ML253666.1, on the reverse strand, counting down.
CCATTTCATGAATTCATTCACTTGGTTAAGGCGATTTTGGAGGATTTCAAAGGGTGATTTTCATCAAGCATCAAGAGGTAAGTGATTCCTTCTCATTTCCAAGTTAAGTTCAAGGTTAATTCATGGAATTAGACATGAAAATTGTGGGGAAATTGGGATTTTTGAAGAAAACCTAGAAATTTGGTAAATTAGATTTTAGCCACGAATTGAGCATGAATATTTGAGTAAATTATATATTTGAACTAGTAAAGCTATGGGTAGAGTTTATCTTCGAGAAATTTCGGAATCCGGGCACGTGGGCCCGAGGGCATTTTGGTCAATTCATTGAGCAGAGTTGGAAAATTTTAGAATTTGAATTTGTTACGAGTATTAGAGTGAATTTTCATTGCTTTGCCCGTTATTTGGATAGTTTTGAGCGTTGTGCATCAATTGGAGTCGTCGGAAGGGCTTGGAAGCCGGTTATAGAATTTCGGAGTGAGGTAAATCTCCTTTCTAACTTTGTGAGGGGGAATTATCCCCATAGGTGAACTAAATGAATATATGCTATTGTTTGCGGGGGCTACGTACGCACGAGGTGACGGGAGTCCCTGCGTAGCTACTGTTATGCCATGTACGGGTAGCCTAGGACCTACATCATGACTTGCGTTCTTTCTCGAAATGAATTATATGCTTTATGAATTTATGTTATATGAAACTTCGATTTTCCCTGGGATCACAGAAATTGTTAATTTAAAGGAATTGTTTATTGAAAGTAATTTAAGAAAAATGTTGTATGTGCATGTGACCGCTTCGCAATTTACATTCCGCGAGCGGAGTGTTATTTCCCCCACTCTCATGGGGGTGGGTCGTACGCCACGGCGAGATTGAAATATGCACTTATGGTTTGGGTCGTTCGACCCTCGGCAGTGCATAGTTTACTTTTATTGTTGGTTCGGGCCGAACGATCCTCGGCATTTCCTACACAGATATATACATATGATATACCACTTGTGACTTGAATTGTTGAATTGTCTTAAGGGCGTAAATTGTTAAATGATTTCATGGATAATGACTTGGCAGACATTTGGAGAAAATGAAGTAGAAATTATTTATTTAATTCCAGTTTTTATTGCATTGCAGTTACTTTTAAACTTTGTTGATTTTATTACCCTTGTATGCCTTTTGTTGGCGTCATATATTGTTAAATTATATTGTTGGACCCTAGTGAGTGTCAAGTCGACCTCTCGTCACTACCTATCTGAGGTTAGGCGGGATACTTACTGAGTACATTTTATTTTCGTACTCATGCTACACTTGATGTGCATTTTTTTGCCCAGGTACTTTCATAGCGATGAGGCTGGTTTGGAGACTCAGGAGAACTGCATCATCCAGAGGCGATCCGCAGCCGGTAGAGTCTTCCTCTATGTATTATATTTATTTTATTCTAAAGTCCTTGCCCAACGTGTGTTTCGGACAAGCTTTGTAGTATTTAGTAAAATGTCTTAGAAATTGCTCATGTACTTGTGACACCGGGTTCTGGGATGTATTTGGGTTGTATTTTATTAAAGAGGAAAATAGACTGTTGTTTTTACTTAATTGGATTTCCCGTAGTTATTATTTATTAAAGTGAAAGGTAACGATTTTGAAAATGTTGAAACATGAATTTATTTTAAATTAGTTAATGATTGGCTTGTCTGACAGTGTTGTCCGGCGCCATCACGACCTTATGGATTTTGGGCTGTGACAACATGGTATCAGAGCCAGGTTCCCTTAGATCTCACGAGTCATGAGCAAGTCTAGTAGAGTCTTGCAGATCGGTACGGAGATGTTTGTACTTATCTTCGAGAGGTTACAGGGTTGTTAGGAGTACTTCCCTTTTTGATTCCTCATAGTGCGATTTGATTCCTTTTAGGCTTATGCATATGTTTCTCTTTACTCAATCTTACGCGTCGTGAAGCGCTTGTATGAATCAGGAATTTGAGGAATTGAAATGGTGCTACGGATAGGGTGCGTGATGTTTTCCGTAAATAGTTGATTGGGCTGTTGTTGTAGCCATGCAAGAGGATATTATGTTGTTCTAGCCCAGTGGTTGTTTTCCTGAGAGCTTGGAGGCTATGCTCGGGTTGTTAAAATGCTTACATATGGTTATCGTGCGGTGTTGATATGATGGTAGAATGCTTTCCCATATGTCTGGGTGATGAATGTCTTGAAGGGAGGTCTTCTCAGAGTGTGATTTCGAGATTTCAGTATTTTATTTCCGGCAGAGGAAAGGCATTTGGACTATGAACGATCCGGTTCGGATTGGTAAGGTAGTAAGACTTGGTGTTATCGAGCAAGGTGGAGTATTCACCTGTGTTGCAGTATTGTTGTTTGATCGAATAGAATGTGTTAAGTTTACCGGTGTTATATCTCTTCGGTTGCATTGGGTTAGAGTGTTGTGAAGCAGTGTTGAAGAAGCGGTTGTCAGAGATCATGGTGTGTAGTGGTTCAGAATTGAATAGTTACTTATAATGAAGGCAGCTCGAGAAAGATGATCTTCGAAGAGTTTGAAGTCGTGGTGATCTGCTGGTTCAAGAGCTACAGAGAATGATATTGAATTGAGGCCACAATTGAGAAGCATGCGATGAAGGGAGACATGTGAGAAGTGTCAGGTGGCGGCTAAATCTCAAAAATTCTAGGCATAAGGGACGGAAGTCGGGTAGTTGCTTAAAGGAATGAGTTTAACTAAAGTGGGAGAGTGGCAGCGTAGCATATGAGTTCAGTGGAAGACAACTGCCTATCTTGAGGAAATGTTTGGAATGATTTGATAAGTTCAGTGGACGGTGATTAGGTCCACGAGCTTAAACCGAAATGTTGGTTATTCGGCGGAAGGTTGGATACAACAGGGAGGATTTGTTAGGGGTGAAGGAGGATGCATGTGGCGGCAAATTTAAAGATGTTGGAGGGCATTTAGTAGATGTCCATGAGGGGCGGCGGGCAAAGTTGGTGAATGAGAGCAGGCTTAGGATGGGGTATTGATGTTGCAGAGAGCGTGCATTTTAGCATCGTTGGAAGGTGTCAGTTGGTGATTTCCACAGGTGGGTTATCTCCCGTGAGTAGGTTAGCGGTTGTGTGGTTGGCAAGTTTCTGCGAGGGATCCTAGTGGCTATTCAGTAGGAGGCAGAATGTGTGAATGGTGCTAGAGAATTTGAGTATTTAGGGAATGCTAACAGGAGAATTCGAAAGAATTGGACGGATCGATTGAGCAAGATCATGTTAACAAAGAATAAAGGATCTCAGCATGGTCTAGAGTGGTGCAATAGTAGCTTCGAGCTAAGTGGGGGAGTCCCACCACCTGCAGTTGGGTTGTAGGATTATGTTCTCATGGGGTTGAGGATTGTCGGCGTATTAGCAAGTTAGTACAGCTAAGGGGAAAGGAGTAAAATGGTGATTTTGCGTGGGATTTGATGAATGTGTGCAAAAGTTGACCCTGTTGGACCAGGGTTAGGCTTTGAAAGATTCAGAATGTATGCTTAAGGCATAGGCAAGTTGTTAGGGTAGTGACTCGGTCACGTGCTTCGCTGAGAGCATGTTCATATGCTAGAAGAGCCTTGGAGTTGATTGTATTCGGGGCCAGTCAGAGTGGGTGACTCTCAGCAGCGGTCCTAGTAAATTCGAAAGTTAGAGAATGCGGTGTTTAAGGGTTTCAGGCAGTAGTATGATTAAGAACCGAGCTTTTACAGTATAATTTCTGAGAAGAAGGAAAATGTTTGGGGTGTTCTATGATATTTTAGCATGCAGGATAATATTGGAGGGGTGGGAGAAATAAACTCCGGGTTGTAGAAAGATTATCAAGAGGGTGTGAGACGGGTTGCGGGATTTAGGCAGCATGGTCTCATGAATCAAGGTCACTCGGGATGAGTGAGGGTTGAGTTTGCTATGATTTGAAGGAAGTTACTATTATCTCTGAGGCAATTAAAGATGATTAAAATAAGATATATCGGTTAGCCATGATTGAAATGGCACATGTACGGCAGTGATCAGTTTCTTCGGTGTGATTGAGTATGTGTATGGTTTGTGCAGATGTGTGTGGGGCATGTCGGTCGTCATAATAGATTTCATTGGAAGCATTCAAGGGCTATGGCCTGTCAGGTGTAGACGGATCCCGTAAGGTTTATGGTGGTTCAGACCACTACTAAGGATTTTTCATGTTAGGTGATTGTGAGAATTCACTTGTGTGTTGTTATGGTTCTCATGAATTAAGGTAAGTAATAGGTTTCCAAATGATGAAGTGTTCACCCTATTAGCGGTTCAGGAAGTATGATGGAATGTCTACGATATTCCATATTGGCATGTTAGGTGCAATAAGCAGTATGTAACTGGAAGTCAGAATCGAGATTGTGGCTCGGAGTTAACAAGGATGTCATGAGCTCGGAGGAGCAATAACAAGAGACATGAATGTTTAGAATAAGTTGATGTTGTCTTCAGTGTCAATTGAGATCGATGTTTGGTGAAAGAGGCTTTGTATCCTGGTTATGGGTCCCTGAATTATTTTACAACCTTAGGGTGGTCGGTGATATGGATGTGCATACTTGTTACCTTGTGTGGAAGGTCGTGGGAGCATGACCGCGGGAAGATTGTATAAGTGTGACATGTACTCACCTGATTGGTTGAAGAATTAGACCAAGTATAAAGGAGTGTAATATTGCTTAATTGAGAATTTATGCTTGGAAGGCGTTCGGTTCGGTTCGGTTGATTGTGTATTGTGGGGTGTTTGTATCGGCTATGAGGGTTGTTCTTGTGCATTATGAAAGGAACTGGGGTATTATGGACCCATGTGAAGCTATTAGCCTAGTGCAGTGTGAGCGGAATCATCTTGAGGGTTGTGAATGGATTCAATGTGGTTGTGGGCTCCATGTGAATCAGGTATGTTCATTTTTGTTTAACGCTCCTTAAGGAGTGGTGTTGGAACATTAGATGTTGTTCTGTCTACGTCAAATTCAGGTATATTATGATCGTGTCGTGTGAGTTGTGAAACAGCTTGATAATTTCTTATGTGATGAGATTCCGCGGAGTGATGGGGTTATGTGAGCAGGATGGCCCTCGAGATTCAGATTATATATCGCACCTCAGTTGTGCTTGAGTTTTGTAGCATATGGCTCTATCAGTCTCCCCAGAATGGTATTATGCACTTAGCGTGCTTGTGACCGATATTCAGTAATTCGTATAGTGAGCAATTAAGCTCCGTGTATATTTCCTTATGTAAATCTTATGATGGGATCGGGTGGCACGCCGCCACGGGTATGTTATCTGGATCGGGTTGCACGCCGCAACAGTGTGATGTTGAGCAAGGCTCCTATAATTATTTTTCTTGTGTTTTACTTCCTATTTTTCTGAGGAAAGTTCATATTTGTTGTGTGAGTTGAGTAGTCCATTCCTGAGTCATTTCCTTATGTATCATATTCGAATTGTGGCCTATTGGCGCATTGTGGCATCGTGTGAGACTGTTGGTCATGTCTGGGATGATTGGTTATCTGAGCAGCTCATACTAGGTGAGACGAGACTATTGGATCAGAGATCAGTGCGATGGGATTTTGTGAAGTATGAAAGAGAACAAATGTCAGTATTTGGTTCGTAATGAGATGATGATCTAAGTCAAGAGAAAAGATTTCAATGTTGGGTTAACTTTGTAGTTGGTTAGGAATTTCTACACATCTCCTCTGTTGTGGTGGTATCGTCAGCATTATAGCAGGATGTATGTATATATCTTATAAGGTGCATTGAGAGCATTAGATTCGTAGAATTTTGGCTATTAAGGTTCAGGGAGAGTCATCGTGGTTAGATAATAGGTCATGCGGTGTATGATGCTGATTTAGCAAAGGTACGCATTTGTGTTCTGGTGCCTCGTGTGGTAGTTGATACGGTGTTCATATATTAGAAACAGGCCTGGTAGAGAATTTCCGGTGTTGGAACTGAGTTTGGAGCTTATTGTATGGATAAAGGAGGATATCTTCAGATTTGATCAAGCTTATGTGCTCAACTGGGTTGTGGTAGCACGGGCAGGTGCACGGGGTGTTAAAACAGTGAGTTCAGATAACTCAATAGAAGTTCTTGGCACGTTCGAGGACGAATGCCTGTTTAAGTGGGGGAGAATGTAACGACCCGACCGGTCATTTTGAGCTCTAGCGCGTCGTTCAGCGATTGGAAGTCATGAACAACTTCATTTCAGTTATTATGACTTATGCGTATGGTCAGAGTTGAAATTCAGGAAGTTCGGAGTCAAATCGGAAGGAAAATTCCGATTTCGGAAGCCTTAAGTTGAAGAAATTGATTAAGATTGGAATTTGGAGTAAACAACCTCAGAATCAGGATCTGAAGGTTCTGGCAGGTTCGCATGATGATTTCGTACTTGGGTGTATGTCTGTATCGGGTTTTGGATAACCTGGGAGCGTTTCGGCGTATATTGTGGAAGTTAGCATTTTTGAAGGAATTTCCTAAGTTTGGCTTGAAGCGCATTTCAGTGATATTGATGTCCGTTTGGGATTCCGAGCCTGGGAATAGCTTTGTATGGTGATTCTGGAGTTGGGAGCGCGATCGGAAGTGAATTCGGATGTCCGTAGGTTATTTTGAAGCCATTTGGCTAAATATACAAATTTGAAGGTTTTCGAGAAATCCGACCGGAAGTGGAACAATTTTGATATCGGGGTCGGAATGAAATTCAAGAAGTTGGAGTAGGTCCGTAATGTCGAATATGACTTGTGTGCAAAATTTGAGGTCAATCAGACGTGATTTGACGGGTTTCGGCATAGAAGGTGGAAGTTTGAAATTTCAAGTTCATAAAGTTTGAATTTTGGTGCGATCCGTGATTTCGGCGTTATTTAAGATGATTTTAAGCCACGAGAAAGTACATGGGATGTTATGGTACTGAGTCGTGTGATTAGACGGGGTCCCGGGGGCCTCGGGTGTGTTTCGGGGTGGTTTCGGGTCATTTTTGAGTGATTTGTTGTTGCTGTCTTCTGGTATCCTTGTTGTGCATTGTGATCACGATCCCTGGGATGCGATCGCGAAGAAGAAATTGAGGGGCGAGGTTTTTGTCCTATGCGATCGCGGAAGTCAGTGTGCGATCGCGAAGAAGGCCTGGCGATGGCCTGTGCGATCGTGGGCAAGGTTGTGCAATCGCGGAGAAGAATTTGGAGTATGCTCGAAAATGGCATGTGCGATCGCGGGCAAGGTTGTGTGATCGCGGAGAAGGAATCTGGGAAGCATAGTTGGTCGCAAAGCATTTCATGCGATCGCATAGGGGGTTTTCTCTGGGCAGTGTGTTATATTAACTGGATTTTAGCCATTTCATGAATTCTTTCACTTGGTTAAGGCGATTTTGGAGATTTCAAAGGGTGATTTTCATCAAGCATCAAGAGGTAAGTGATTCCTTCTCATTTCCAAATTAAGTTCAAGGTTTATTCATGGAATTAGACATGAAAATTGTGGGAAAATTGGGATTTTTGAAGAAAACCTAGAAATTTGGTAAATTGGATTTTAGCCACGAATTGAGCATGAATATTTGAGTAAATTGTATATTTTAACTAGTAAAGCTATGGGTAGAGTTTATCTTCGAGAAATTTCAGAATCCGGGCACGTGGGCTCGAGGGCATTTTGCTCAATTCATTGAGCGGAGTTGGAAAATTTTATAATTTGAATTTGTTACGAGTATTAGAGTGAATTTTCATTGATTTGCCCGTTATTTGGATTGTTTTGAGCGTTGTGCATCAATTGGAGTCGTTGGAAGGGCTTGGAAGCCGGTTATGGAATTTCAGAGTGAGGTAAGTCTCCTTTCTAACTTTGTGAGGGGGAATTGTCCCCATAGGTGAACTAAATTAATATATGATATTGTTTGCGGGGGCTACGTACGCACGAGGTGACAGGAGTCCGTGCGCAGCTACTGTTATGCCATGTCTGGGTAGCCTAGGACCCACATCATTCCTTGCGTTATTTCTAGAAATGAATTATATGCTTTATGAATTTATGTTATATGAAACTTCGGTTTTTCCCTGAGATCACAGAAATTGGTAATTTAAAGGAATTGTTTATTGAAAGTAATTTAAGAAAAATGTTGTATGTGCATGTGACCGCCTCGCAATTTACATTACGCGAGAGGAGTGTTATTTCCCCCACTCTCATGGGAGCGGGCCGTACGCCACGTAGAGATTGAAAGATGCACTTATGGTTCGGGTCGTTCGACCCTCGGCAATGCACAGTTTACTTTTACTGTTGGTTCGGGCCGAATGACCCTCGGCAATGCACAGTTTACTTTTACTGTTGGTTCGGGCCGAATGACCCTCGGCATTTCCTACACAGATATATACATATGATATACCACTTGTGACTTGAATTGTTGAATTATCTTAAGGGCGTAAATTGTTAAATGATTTCATGGACAATGACTTGACAGGCATTTGGGGGAAAATGAAGTAGAAATTATTTATTTACTTCCAGTGTTTATTGCATTGCAGTTACTTTTAAAGTTTACTGATTATATTACCCTCGTATGCCTTTTGCTGATGTCATATATTGTTAAATTATATTGTTGGACCCTAGTGAGTGTCAAGTCGTCCTCTCGTCACTACCTCTCTGAGGTTAGGCGAGATACTTACCGAGTACACGTTGTTTTCGTACTCATGCGACTCTTGCTGTGCATTTTGTTGCACAGGTACTTTCATAGCGATGAGGCTGGTTTGGAGACTTAGGCGAGCTGCATCATCCGTAGGCGATCGGCATCCGGCAGAGTCTTCCTCTATGTATTGTATTTATTTTATTCTAAAGTCCTTGCCCAACTTGTATTTCGGACAAGCTTTGTAGTATTTAGTAAAAAGTCATAGAAATTGCTCATGTACTTGTGACACCGGGTTCTGGGATGTATTTGGGTTGTCTTTTAATAAAGAGGAAAATAGACTGTTGTTTTTACTTAATTGGATTTTCCCTAGTTATTATGTATTAAAGTGAAAGGTAACGATTTTGAAAATGTTGAAACAGAAATTTATTTTAAATTAGTTAATGATTGGCTTGCCTGACAGTGGTGTCCGGCGCCATCACGACCTTATGGATTTTGGGTCGTGACAATTTTTGTGTTATTATATGCATTGCATTTGATGTCAAGAACTTGCCCGTGTGTTTGCAAGCGAAATAGTAGCTTTATTCAGCCTTGAAAGTGATATAGGCGTTTCTTTGTTGAGCCAGTTATATGTTATTACCCACCTAATTGTTATATATCTTAGTTAACTCCTTTGAGCATGTAATCATGTTCTATTTGGTAACCACATTACATGGCTTACCCGTTTGTTTGAATTGACCATCTATTTGAACCTTGTACCTCCCAAGAGCACTTGAAATCATTATGAGCTCTGTAAAAGTTGAAGTGTGGGGTGGTTGGTTTGGCTTTTGAGTGGAACTAATGAAATAAAGAGAAAGGTGCATTGTTTTGAAAAAGTAAGAGCCACTTGAGGTGAATAAAAAATGAAAAAATATATAGGTGTATTGTTGTGCAAAATATTCTTTGATAGTGGTGACTCTTGATGTAATTGTGCTTAAAGAAAAAGGGAGTTAATGCATATCGATGTGAAGGTGGAGTTAATGGTTTGACATAAGTGTGTTGTTTCAACTATATGTATTAAAGTGCCTAGGGATGTGTAATCACTCTTATATCTCAATGTACCTTACTCATCCAGTAGCCTACATTACAATTAGTTTAAAGTCCGACTTGATCTTTGACTGAATCAACTCAATTGGTAGAGTAGTATACTACGGTCAAGCCTATGGTTCACCTTTGTGGCACATGAATGTCGTTTCTGAGAGTGAGTGAATTCTTTCGATATTGAGTGCCTAATTGTTCTTGAATTTTGTGTGTGTGGAACTACTCTCTTTTGTTGTGTGAGGGCACCTGATTTATGAAGGAAAGGTAATGTCGTTGACCTCTATGTTATAGTAAGTGTATAGGTTGTGAATGATGCGTGGTACTTGTGAGTCAAATCTTGAGGCGAGTATGTTACACTATTGTGCTTAGCCTATTTTATATATTCTTTGTGTGATGAGTCGGGAGTGTTTTTTAATAAGGTTGTGTCTATATAAAGTGTGGTTTGACTGCTCGAGGACGAGCAACGTTTTAAGTTTGGGATGTTTATGGTTGGAAATAATCTCATGTTTTAGTCGATTATTACATTCCAATTTACTGCACTTCAGTTGAGTTTGAGTTTTAATCGCTAGTGTTTTACCCTAGTTGTGTGTTTATGCCTTGTAGGAGTGATTCTGAGCTATGTAGATGTTATGGAATGAATTCAAGTGATTTGGAGCTTTGAAGTCTGATTAAAATCCCAAGGAATTAAGTCGGGGTCATTTTCGGGGATCAACTGATGATATCTAAGAACAAACGAAGAATCGAGCAGGCATATTGCGCACTGTCTAGTAAAATACACATAACTTTTCGTTCAGAACTTCGCTTGGTCTACAAATTATATTTTTGGAAATATAATTCAAAGGGATACAACTTTCATGTTTTACGTGTTTTCACATTCCCAACAGAACATGGTGAAAAGTGCGCGGAAAGTGTGTGGCCAAGTGCGTGGGCACAATTCCAGGTGCGCGGCGGCGCACATCCTGTCCGGGAAAAGTGTCCTTTTTTTGTAGGAGAAGGTGTATGTGTTTGGGCCCGACACTACTAGGTATATATATACATGGAAAAACATTATTTTTGGGACTTTTGACATAATTTAGACCTAAGGAGGCTAAGGAGAAGTTGGAGAAGGTAGAGCACAAGGATCCATCATTCAATCCCAACTCAAGACAAGGGTTTGGATGTTTTATGTTTCCATTTGACTTAAACTTAATTGTGATGGATTTATCCATGTCTATGGAGTAATTCTTCCTTAGGGATTGATGGATTTGGTGTTTTGAGAATTGTTTGTGGATATTAACTCTTGTTTTTATGTATTGAATAGCTTCGGATGTTTTAATTGTTGCATATATTTTCACATGTTTATGTAATCGAAATAGGCATAACTTGTGAGGTTGTTGCATTATGTTGTTAGTTAAATTCATTAATTCTTCATAGTAATCAGAGAAGGCTAGTTGAATTAATGCTTAGATCAAGTTACGAGGATAATCGAAAGAGGTTCTCCTAAAGAATAACCCACTACGAATTCTTGCATATCTTCACTGAGCTTAACTTAGTTTATATGGTGAGGTTGAGACTTAATCAATAGAGGAGTTTCTACCGAACGTTCGAATTAATGATAGAGTGTATTCAAGTGACTCACTTGAACCATAGAGTGAAGTAACTAGAGTTAATTCCCAAACAAGTATCTTGCACTTATCCAATCAACCCCTATTTTATCCCATTGATATCTTCTTTGCTTACTCTTGTTGCGATTGTCATTTACGAATAGTTTAGACTTTTAGTAAATTTTAGTTTTAATTCATACAAATCTAAATTTTTGAACATCTTGGATAGCAATTGAACTAGAAGCTACGAAAACACTGTTTAAATCCAATCCCTGTGGATACGATATTTTCTATAATATATTCGACTTGCGAGCCTAAGTTTATATGTCGGTTTTTCGCTCGTCATACCGTCATGGGTAAGTGGGCCAGAAGTTCCGTCATGATATAATCAGAATAAAACATAAGGGAAAAATACTCGACATATGACGACCCAACATGAAATACAAAATTATACATGTGACATACGATCCTATAAGAACGACATGATCTTTTGCACACTCAAAACATAGACCGACAAGGCCATGCAAGTATCCATAAACAAGATATCTATCTACAAGCCTTTAAGAGTACATAAACGTCACAAAGGTCGAGACAGGGCCCCATCATACCAATAAATACATGTCCAAATCATACTAACCAAATAGGCAACTACGGAGCAAGTGGAGTGCACCAACACATTCCATTGAGTTGATAGGCTACTAGGAGGACTGTCAACCTGTCTATCGATACCTGTGGGCATGAAACGCAGCGTCCCCAAGAAAAATGGATGCTAGTACAAATAAAGTACCGAGTATGAAAGGCATCAAAAGCAGTATATAAAAGACATGAATGAAACATGGGATAAATAACTCAACTTGTAAGTCTGAATAGCTCTGTGAATCATGAAACATGTATAATGTCATGCATATGCGTATAAATGTCATATCGTGCATAGGTATACGTGTACATAACGCCATCAAGCCTCTGAGAGCATCCCATCATATCACCTCGACCTTTTTGGGCGAAATCATCAACTTATACCAGTTGATCAGGTGGTGGTGCATATATAACGATGTAACATTTCCCCATACCCCATGTACATATAATATACGTGTATATAATGTCATCTGGTCATGGATCAATGTATATGTATAAAGGATTGCAATGTATAACAAATAAGTTAATAAGATCTCTCGGGATGTCATAAGATCGATATGCCTTTGATTAATATCATGAAATAAACTTTATCAGCTTATGTATTTTCCGAGACCCATAAACAGACTATATAATAATAGGACACATGGGGAATCAATAACATAGGCAGCCCTAGTACTTTTAAGAATAGAGTCATTTGTGTAAGTTGCATGTTTGCTCGTTTCGTTGTATCGTATGGATCATGCCAAAAGGAAAGAAGGGATAGCCTTAACATACCTTAACTCTTTTGAGTCCTTAATACCTTCCAAGAAATTCTTCAAACAACTCAACTAAATCTACCATAGCATAAGGAAATTCAAAATCGGTGTTGAGTGAAGGCTAAGTCCGCAACTTAAACTAGTAGCTCGTTTATGTAAATTTGGGAAGCATCTCCCGTGTAACAAGGGTCTCATCCAATACCATATCCCAACAACAACAACTAGATAAATATAATAAGAACAAAATCAAAAATAGGGTACAAAATATTTCATTAACAAGTCATCAACATATCACGATGAGTGGCAAGCTCAGATTGAATCCCTTTAATACCCTTTAACCCCGTTATCATTTATTCTTGAGTAATATATACAGTATAATAACCAATACTTTTTAAAGGATTTCAAACCTTGTACTCAATTTCAAAGTTACCTGAAATAGCCTAACACAAGATAATATCACTATGGACAACTTCTTAGTGCTTTATAGCCATTTATTTTCTAGATACCAATTTCCTCAACAAGATTGACATGTAAACCAACATAATCATACTAACAATATCATAGTCAACTTATTTTCCATAATTCCAGCCATATGAAGTCATATACACAACTCCAAAATAGTCCAATAAGAGACAACAACTTCTTATACAACTTCAAGTTCTATCTTGTAATTCTTCATCCAAATAACTTAACCAACACATAGATAAGCTTAAGCTCAAGCAATAGGGTGTTGTTATACATATCTTAAATAATCAGAATAAAACTCGAACCAAAGCTTCCCTTAGCTTACAAGCACCCTTAATGTCATCACAATACCATAGAGCCTCTTTTCTTCACTTAGGCTAATTTTTTAGGTTATGTCTTGGAAAAACCACCTTGCATTCGACTTGGAACCATGGAGGAATGTTTGAGAGGTGTTGAGAAAGTTTGGGAACTGCCCTTGGTCGAAAATGACCAAAAATGAGCCGTCCAAAAGGTTTAGAATGTTCAAGGGTCGTCCACCGCCTAAGTGGGTCCCATTGGGAGCTTCTTGCGCAGTCTTACGAAAATGCGAATATCCCTCTACTCCGATGTCGTATCGACAAATGGTTTAATGCTTAGAAACTAGACTCGTAGATCTTCAATTTGATAAGTGGGTCATCTTGTAATTTCAAGTATATTAGGATAAAAGCCCCGCTATTTTTTACCTAATTTTCAGAACATTATGAATGTAACTTGTGATGGCCTTTGCCAACTTTTGTTCCACAACTCGCTTGACTTCAAAACGTAACACACGACTGTCATACGACTAGAATAACTCATAACATAACCTCCTTATCATGTTAAGAACCCTAGTCTCACCCCAAAGTACGTGTTATAACATTCCCTACTTGTCGACTTTTGACGAGACTTATTTTCTTCGATTCATTTAGCTTCTAAGCCTTCTAACCCTCTTGGTACCTTTTATCCATGATCATAAAGATTTGTAACCTCCACGGTAACATGATTAACTTACTTTATGTACTTTCAGATATAATCTCATTTCTGAGCTTACATCAATTGACTTACGACGTACTCTCACGTACGTAAACATGAGGTGTAACATTTATGGCTGAAACAATGTGATAATGAGTCTAATTCGTTTGGCTTGACTTTTAGTTTGCTGAATTAACTCCCTGTATGTATATAAGCACCTATATGTCATGTACATTAGTATGGAATCTAACAATATCGGGCATATGTTCGTGCATAGCACGGGCACACACCATCTAATCTTATTAAATTCCAGTATGCAATCTTGTTCCCGTACCCAACAAAAACATGTTTCATTCATTTTTAAATACCGATGCTTCAAAGAAAATGAGTCATTTCAACCTTTTGGCTTGCTCAATTAAACATTATCTAGTTCCGAACTGCGTATTATCCTACGTGCTGACTATGATCGTGATGTGAATTGGAGTACGACATGGCCATTTAGGGTGGCAAGAGCAGCTGCTTTCCGGCAGTTACTGACAATGGACTAAGTAGAATCCAAAATTGCTTCAACTTTCCGAGTCTCGTGTACCTTTTTGGACAAGTAATGGTTACAACTGCTTGATCATGTTTCACCACAATAGGTGCACCTATTTTTTTCCCACTTGTTACTTGTATAGCCGGCAGGCTAGAATTATCCTTGCAGGCGCAGTTACTATTTCTCTTATTCAACGTTGGTCCCGAGTTCCTATCGTATTTTCGATGCATTAATGGTGACCATATAGTTGCTGGAGACCCCGTTCGCATACAACCACAAAATACATCAAGTATAAAACAGGTAGTAATTGATACTATTACCGACTTGCATGCTCCTATGTCGTTAATATAAGGATCGTAAACCCAGAATTTGGCAACATCATTTACTAAGGGCAACAGAATGATATTTCTACTAATGATGAATAATTTAGAATCAAAATTTGGAACTTGTAAGTATATGCAAATTACAGAAGAATAAATAAGAATGAAAAGGAAAAGTAGAATGGCAAAATGAATTAGGAGCTATAAGTTATTAAACCCTTCGCAGTTTTGTAGGATTTCATAGTACAACATAGGAGCTCTCTCGTGGACGCCTTGTGTCACCAGATCTACGTGGAGATCAGCCTTGTTTTTAGGCCCTCCTCATCATCCTGCCGAGGCCTCTATCCTAATTTGATGCAATAAGAAAATGACACTCAACATTAACTACAAGTTGACACCAATAATCAACAAGGAAGAAGGCTTGGCGTAATGCTTTGTGGTTCCAACGAAGCTAGCACACTACTGTCTCTTGTCTTTGCCTCTTCCGCTTCTTTCTTTCACCACCGGTACGCTTCGTCTTCCGCTTCTTTCTTTCAGCACCGGTACGCTTCTCACAGTGGCTATCATTGCCACCATCTCCATTCACTTGGTGCTTCAGGAGACAGTTTTCTGATACAAGCTGATGAGCCAATCTTGCCAAACGAGGTCCTGATACAGAATTGTGGGGTATGTACCTGTATAGGTTATGACAGAGCAGAGATCCTCAGAGTTTTTAAACAGCTATTTGTAGCGCTGTCGAAAATAGACTACTCTGACTGACTGCATATCTCACATGGTGAGAAATCCAAGCTGAATATTTGAGAAAATATATACAACAGATGTCTTACCTTCTCCAAGCTGAATATTTGAGAAAATATATACAACAGGACATCTTACCTTCTAGAATATCTGTGTTCAGCAACAGCTGTCTTCTCGTGCCATAATAAAGGTTGAGGCTGGACTCCATCCTCGGAGATAACCTACAAGACAACACAGAACTTGTAAGTTAAACAAGAAAAACAAAAAAAAAGATAAAGAGTATCATATGACATGTAGCATATGATATTACGACTAAGTGATTAGTTGATGTCTAGCTCGTCATTTCATCGACTGAGCCGTGCAGTAACACTAAGATTGATAACTAGAAGTGCCATCTTAAGCGAATACTTTTAAGATGTGAAGAGATGTCTGCACATTTGAGGTAAACAGCAGACTACATCTGCAAACGTTAAGACTAAAAAAAAAGAATATGTTCAGTTTTCCACTTTGCGGAACTGCTTATTTTAGTCTCATTTTAACTATGTCTGCCTGAAGTCACCAGAAGTTGATGTGAAATGAACTCAATATACACAATTAAATATCTCATCCAATTCACAAATAGGGGTATCAAACTAAAGTGGTGGTGACTTAGTCCATGGACTTCAGGCAGTTCTGATATTTTCTTCCAATTTTCTATCCTCTCCTCAGTCCTAATTTAATTTTCTCAAGCATAATAAAACATGTAGCTGATATTCTTAGTTGGTAAATCTTGAATTCCAAACCTTCACAATTTCACCAGCAAACTGGAATAATCTATATCATAGACGTGAAATACAAAATAGTAACGTTTTCATTTCCATTCATCATGACAACAATTGAGAGAAGCTAAAAAATATAGATGTTCCTTATACAAAATGTATTCCAAATTCCAATAATAGTGCCACAAAATAATGGTCATGCATATAAGAAAGCACAATTGACGATCGCCAAAAACCCCCAAAGAAAACACCTTCACATACCTTTCTAGGCATTATTACTCCTTTTGGTGGTCTAGGAATGTGAGGATGGAAAGAAGGGACTTTATAAAACACAGATCTGCAGAAGATCAAAATGTAATCATTCAAGAGAAGACCGTAGCCCTACTTTTTGCATATTTGAAGCAAACAAGTTCAGAAAAACACGTACATGACTTTATTATCTGTTATCACATCCATGTCCTCAACGGGTGGATAGATCTCAACAGAACATACAGGCTTATCAGAAATGTATATGAATCCATTCATTCCATGACTGCCAAAAGAAATCAGTCAGCATCTAATGGCAGAGCTTTTTTGATAAGTAGACATTGGCATACTTTCTTTATTTACAAGGAAAAAGAATCAGCAATCACCACATGTAATGCAAAGAACACCCAGGAAGACACAAAAAGTAGAAAATCAAAAGACATCCCCTTTTCTGACGAACTTAGATTAACACTTATACATGTAAAGATGAAAGACCAGTTATATTGTGTCCAGCTAGGATTCTGCAAGAAGAGCACCCTCCCAGACCATGTGCCACTATAACTGTATAACAAGATTGGTTTTAATAGGGGCAACATTTTCAGGCAATGGCAGAAATGAACCAGCTTAGCTAGAAAGGAGACACTTCATTCCAATTAAAGTACTACCAGTAGTTGAAATATTCTCATGCAAATAAGAGGAATCTAGCCACCCAAAGAACAATTAGCCGAACACAGCTTCACTTGATACTACATAAGAAGAAGCAAAAGCTTTTCCCATGTTCCTTATTCCAAGTTTACGGAGAAGAAAGAATGAAGCTGCTACGTGATGTACGCAGTTAAATATAGTGAGTCAACCACAAAGCGTGCACATGATTCTACCAATCAATGCCCCAAGCAACAAATCTTAATCTGTGCCAACGGAGTGAAAATGGTGAAGGCACTCCTCAGTCTCCAATCTATTCAAATGTCACAAACAGATAAAACAAGAGTAAGTCCACTTCCTGAATGGCACCCGCCATGATCACATCACCTCAACTCGGGACGGATTTTCCTTTTCACTTTAGCCTTTGGCAACTTTGGATTGTCCTTGTTCCTTGCACAAAAAGCAAGGATCTTCGCTGCTAGAGGATGTGACATGTAAACAAACAACATATCAAGGCCAAGACTGTTTCTGTGCTTTTCGTCAACCTAAATCACAATAAACAGTACGAGAATTAAGTGTATATCAGACAAACATAGATGTAAAGTACAGGGGCTAGAAGTTGTGATGGGAAACAATGTTGCCAAGGCTCAAACAATTCCAAGAATTACTGCTGCTTCATGGATGTGTGTTTTGCATACACATGGCTGTATAATGGCATCTGCAACATTATTCTTCGGTTATAATATTAGTTACGTTACCGTTAAAGTATCTTCAACATTTGCAATCTCAGATAGAAGACGGCTCTCTTCAATAAATGGCAACTTACAAACAGCCTACAAACCATAAGAAACATTGATATCATCCTTAATGTTTTCCCAGTTAATTAACTCAAAAAGAAAAAGAACGGCTTGTATTAGGAACGATAATTGAACAAGGAAAAAGAGAGATCCACAGCATGTTCAGATACTAGAAGTAGAAAGTGATATGAGAAATAGATTGTAAGAATAAAGTAGATTATCTAAAATTACCTGCCAAGCATGCCTCTTCCCATTCATATCAAGCTCAAAATCTGCCGAAATATGTTTTTAATACATCTCAAGGAAGGGATATTCGTTAAGCAATCGAATCATTTTTTTTCTTTCAAAATCCACCTTACCACTAGGATAGAAGCCCAAAATAGGGGACAATGGATCTGTCATCAACTTCCTGTAAGAAAAGGGAAGTGCTTGTGCACTGTCATGTACACCAGCTCTGTTATACAAAGAAATGAAGAACAAAACCATACACAAATCAAAAAGAGCATAGGTTTTTAATACCTTGCAGCTGGAAGGACACCCATTAGCTGATCAAAAGGCTTGAAGGGCTTGCCAATTGTGAAGTGGATTTTCAATCGGTCAAGATCATGAAAATCAGATGCGAATGGAGCATAGTGATAAGGATAAAACCTGCAGTTTCATATCAAAAAGAACAACTGCGCCACTGATTTCCCGATTTGTCAAAAATAGCTAAATTAATGGAAAATATGCAACACCAAATACCTAAACAAATTAACAGCCAAAATGGATCAGATAACACGCATAGAAGGGGAAGGGGGAGGGAAGAATGACTATACTAACAATAACCAATGAACAATATGGTCAAGAGCCGATCAAAACAAACTTCCTGAGAGAAAAAACTGAAATAAAAAGGCAGAAAGTAGAGCAAAACCATCCTTATCCGAAAAGGGTATAGCAAACCATATACTTCTGAAATCTTTCATGCTAGAGACAAATCTGCATAAAAATTTTATAGTCTAACACAGGATATTCAAGAATGAATAGAGACTTTCCTTCAAGTATTTCTTTAATTTTTTTTTGTTTCTATGGTTAGAAAAGTAAGAATCATCCCCCCTACAGCAAATTAAAAATCAAAAGTAATTCTACCAGATCAAAACATCCTACCAAAAATCTCGCAGAACTCCTGTGTGGCCAACTCAGGTTGTTTAGAAGTATATCGGTTCCACTTCAATTAAAAGAAACAACCAGCTGGTGCAAGAGGATTAGCTATTTGCAAGATTAGTTTGGTAAACATAATATCGCACTTTTGGTGATGAAATAGGCTCTGGAAAATTTGTGAAAACTTCTTGGCTAATTCTTATTGTCATAAAGTGAATAATTGTTTTACTTCTTATTGGCTTCACCAATGAAGAGATTCACTAAGATAACCAATGTCAATAACACAAAGAATACTTCTTTACATACAACCCACCATACACAAAGAAGGCTACACCAACCAGCACATTGCTGATACATTAACTCCAAATGTATGTTTTAAATTTTTCAATAAAGACTTCAAAAGTTTAAAATTCTGTACTGAATTCACCAAATTCAGGTAATAGTTGACCTTATTCTCTAGATACTTGCACAGAAATGATTGATGATACTATCCAGCGGAACAATAATTAGCATACTGCTTGATGCCTAGATAGCTCCAAATATAGATATATCACGTTTTGCAGATTCATGCATTCTTGTGTCAAAGATTGGCCAGCAGTCAAAATAAGATGCACTAGAGTTTTCTATATTGACCCACTGGCAATCCTATTAAGGGTCACTTAGCTGAGTTTTCTACACAAAATTAAACATTAATCATCAATTGCTCAGGAAAATTCACTAAAAACATAGCTTGACATGATAATGACATAAAACCAAATAATGCTCATGCTATGAAGCAGCAAATCAGGAAAGAAGAGAGCAGGACAGACCATTGCCAGGAGCACACTCCTTGGTAGTAATAATGCATGACCCAACATATTCCTTCAACATATTTCAAGACCTATATACCAGGAAGAACACAATCACAAAGAAAGATGAGATGAGAGAAATGGAGCTATCAGTTTATGATTGAGATTTTGAAATACAAGATTAAATGAGGAAGGAGTTTCTTCAAGAAGAAAAGAGGTATGTCATCTAAATAAAGGTAGTGGTTTAAGCAGTGCTGCAACACCTTCAGGAAAACATTCAGTCTATAGGACATATATGACATTCTTATTTTTCAACTGGTAAAGTCTTATATATATTGATATAAAAAATATGGTACTAAGCTGGTACCAGAGGGTTACGATGATTATCCTGTAGGCGTATATGATATTAAATCTGCTTACCGCATCCCTTTGAATTTTTACGCAATCTTCTTCGGTTTGAACCTCAAATTTTTCCACATAGTATCTTTCTTTCCAGCCCTCTTCTCCTAATTTAACCTGACAAATACGACCCAGCCACTCAGGATATTCTAGAAGCTTTTTTTTCAATGAACCTAAATGGAAATAAAAGGATGACTAAGAGACCTTATCAACCACAGCAAGGGTCATGGTTTTTACATGGTTACTTTTGTCCTGATTCTGCTGAACAGCCAACTGTGTAAACGACAATCACCAAACATGGATTACGAAATTGATCCGATTCTCTATCCATCAAGAACTTCAAATAAGGTTAAGTGTTCAAAACGTCACACTCACATTTAATGTAGGGCGTTGCATGTGTATCCCCCAATGCTTCTGTACCTGAATAAATAAAAAAATTGATTATAATAAAATATTTACTGTTTTAAAAAATTCAGAGTTAACGATGATGCTTCAATTTCTGATAGAGAAGATAGACCACAGATATTGCATAAAGAGTTCAACTCAAACAAAAAGCAAACACGTCACTGAGAGGTGACCACACAAATTTTAGCAAAAGTGCAAGACAAAGGTTAAGACTTGCCATCCCCAAAAGATAGGAGCCAAGAGAACCCCACATCTACTAAAACTGGGATGGCATGATATAATGACATCACAGACAAACCTGGATACGCTTCCTAAAGACAGCATTCTCATAAGAACCAATGGCTCGTATAAAGTGCCCCACCCTCTCCAAATTAACCTGCAGTAATGAATGGGCAAAACCCATAATCAAATACAACTACTAAGTGCTTCAAACATACCATGCGTATTAGACAACTTTAGAGCCAGAAAAGTTCTATCAGGCATTACAACTAGTTAATGATTGGATACACGATTTACAAACCTTCACACACACCTATAAATTTAACATCAATAAAGACCAGACCTCGCATATTTCGGACAAACTAGGGTCACGTCTGTTTCATCAATAAATCATCACAATAGCCTTCACAATTGTTATACGAACGAGCAAATGGTAAGACAGAAAGTACGTATGGAAATGTGGCATAGGTCAGAAATGAAAATAGAGCAACACAGAGAAGCAGACTATTCTGTACCTGGCAAGAATTAGCAAGATAGCCACCCATATTGACAAATTCCTTCTTGTAGACATCAATCAGTAAGTCAATGGCTCCCTAGAGGTTCACAATTAAAAGAATATTCAGAATAGAAGCGGATGGGACAAAGGAGATACATTCAATATGAACACCAACACATAACTATTTGCCAGCAAAATACTAGCTCCAAAAACCAAAGGGCAATTAGTACTGTAGGTTAAATGAGAAAAGCACTTATTAGCATCCAAAGAATACAAACCTCTGATATCTCCAAAGATGGCACATGGGGAAGAAAATCATTCCCAACAAATAAACACATGAAAACAAAATCATCTATCAGTCGCTCCAGGTCTAGTTTGACAGTTGGATCTGGAATTTGAAGTTCGTATCCCAAATAATCTCTGAGTACCCATACTTTAAGAAACTGAAAAAATCCAGCAGCAGAAATTTAGAAAGATATAGTATAGTATAGTATAGTATAGTATAATATAATATAATATAATATAATATAATATAATATAATGTAATGTAATGTAATATAATGTAATATAATATAATATAATATAATATAATATAATGTCCAGAATAGGCAAGACTGAACATCCTGTAAGTAGCAATCTTATGAAGTATTTGCTGGAAATGCCTTTATTTGGTACGATACAACAAGGAAATAGATAATACCAGGTACTTAAATAATTTGATTAGGTTAACAGAAAGGGAAACATGGTAGTTCACATGATTTACAGACAACTATATCTTTATCAACATGGAAAGAAAGAGGGAGAAATTGACCGCATTATCATACATGTGGATTGTGACCTCAGGACAGTTTCTATATATCACTATATTAAGTTATAGAAGCACATAATATGGACACACATGGTTATAGTTAGCTGTCTATTTTTCGTCTTTTACATTTTCAATTTAAATCAAACTGACATCGCCTTTTAACCATAACCTTTCAAAATAATTAGTTCTTCCTAGATATATGCTGCACCACTATAAATGTGATGGACAGTAAGACGTGCATTTCATACTTAATATGGTTGCACTTGAACATCGAAAATTCGAACTTGTAAGTTGTAACTTAAAACTGTCAGGTTTTTCCTATGTATCCTTCCTCTGCCAAGCTTGTGCCAACCAGATTTTTGTTCTCTCTCATAACCTAGTTGTATCCTTGTCCAGGACGCATACTTGCTTGCTAATCCCCTTACTTGAGTTATTGAACTGATAGCTATTAACAGATAATACCGCCAGATAACAGGGAAACAATTGGAACCTAAGGGTAATAATAACAACAACAACAACCCAGTATAATCCCACAAGTGGGGTATGGGGAGGGTAGTGTGTACGCATACCTTACCCCTACCCTAAGGGTAATAATAAGGATTGCGCAATCCATTCTCAATTCTCCTTGCCGACAAAAGTATGACACTGGACACATAGAAATTTTATTTCATCTACTCATGAGAAAAGTAGCAGGAAAAACAGAATATGAGGATTGAAAGAACCATATTGGAGATGTCAGCCTTCTTTTGCCAATCTTCCACTCACGGTAACAGCGTCCTCCAATAAACTCTCTCTACATAACAGTTTACAGGGTGTTCGTTAACCCAAACCCTCTTTCCTAAATTTATCTATCTCGTTTTCTCTGTCTTGGTTTTACTTATTAGATCAAAAGGAGAGTGAGAATCATAATGATTAACTTTGACATCAATTGTAACAAAATTCAGTAATAGTTCATCTAAATTAAGACAAGCGGAGAAATTGTCAATTTGTTCTATCAGATTAATTTCAGATGGCAAACCAATTTAAACAAAAGAAACTATTTTATTCCCTCGAAATCGGTACATCATATACAGAGCGAGTACCTTCCAATTGTTTCTTGTTAATTCAGTAAGCCAGTTTTTGACGGCTTTCTCCAAATACTTTCCTAACTGATAATGATTAGGCCAGAGAGATAGAGAACAATTTAATAGCAAATAAGATGCCGGTATGAGATCATAACTTCAGAAATCCAGGATTTCATCTTCTCTCATTGCCATATCTATTCTTTGTTTCATCTGTATTTGTTGGTTTTTCTTAATTTACAACCACAAGAAACTAGAACCAGTTTGGATTTTGAACATATAATCAGGAAGAGAAAAACGTTGTAGATAAATTTATAAAAGGAAACAGAAAGAAATGATTTTTCAGAAACAAATGGACCCTCAGCATTCAAACAGAACTTACTTTGAATTTCTGAGAAAAATTCCCTTCTTGGAACCAACATAGATTCAGTTATGTGGATTCACAAACATAGATTAATTTCCCACAGTTCTCGAAATAATAAGAATTTTTCGTAGCAGCATAATAGAAGTATAGAACTACATTGAGCAGTTCTTAAAGTTTCAGCTTTCAGAACAAGACAGCCACATCAAATTCCTACAACTTACTGCAGGGGCGGAGCTTAATAACACAATGGTACAACATCGTCATACTTAATCAAATTTCTAACCTGAAACTTCTGTTCTGATATTATGTTCTCTAAGTCCTTGCCGCATCCTTCCCCTTTTTTTGGGTGCCTGCCTGCTTGTTGTCTATACATAACTTGCCTATTCCGTTGACCTCTATCCTTTGATTTATCTTTGCGGACATCCTGCAATCAAGGACAAAATTACTTACATAGCCAGCATAACTTGTTTTCCCCCTTGTGATGACATAGCCAGAAGAACGTTTAAAAAAGAGACCTAAAACAACACAAATCCAAAAACACACTGAAACCTCTCTTAGAATTGAAAAGTGAACTTCATGTGACGCCAATGCCAGCATTATCAAGTCTGCGTCCTATGGAAACACCAGAAAATATGTAAAAAGAACCCACTTGAAAGATGTCATGAAAGAACAATTCAGCATAAAGCAAAAAGGGCAAGGTAAGCTGCTGTAGAGTACGGCAGAAAAGAGAAGGAAAGGAAAGTAGGGTGCCACAAATTACCAAACCATACAAGCAATGTCGTGTATTAGGATCAAATCCAGGAAGATTCCTTTGCAAGCGAATATAAGACATTATCTTATGCTCCCCTTCACCAGGCACACTTGCATCAGAGAGAATAACCTAAAAAGATCACGATGTAGAAGAAGCATAATGTATGAGGGAAAAAGCATATCCTATAGAGCATGAGAGCAAGTGTCCAGCAGAAGTACGCTTACCTTGATTCCCTGCCAACCAGAGTCTTTATTCACTTTCAAACGTACATAGTATTGAAGTGCAGATGATAGTAGTTCCATGAATTTCGTTCCAGGTGTAATAACATTTGAATCCAACTTTTTAGTACTTAAATCTTCCCGTTCTGTTTCATCATTGCCTCTTATTCTCCCTGTATCAGAGGCCTAAACAAAATTCAATCTTCTTTCATAGAAAAGGAAAAAAAAGAAAGAAAGGGGGAAATCCCCAAACTGTTAACACTTCCAAATTCCATTTCTAGAATGCACTTCTATGTTGTTCGCTTGCAACATATATGTCTATTCCTACTTTTTGTATGTTGAACTCGTAAATTACCAAATTAGATATTCAAAACTTTTAGGTTTCATTCTACAAAAGTCCCCCAAGAAGAAAAGCCAGATTCCTGTCTAATCTGATCAAGAATTGTATTTAGCTTTGCAGAAATATTCAGGTTGGTGCTCAAGCAAGATATCACTGTTGCCGAAGTAGACAAGGTCAAGTATGAAATCTAGACCTTCGAAGGAACTTTTCTGATTGGGAACTGGACACTGTGGGAGCTAACGAGGGGGCTGGAAAATGTGATACAGCCGACTGACACACCAGATACTATAATCTGTAAAGGAGGAAAAATCGTATTTCATGGTAAAATCCTGTAACAGTACCGTGAAGAAGCTTGGAGGGGGAGAACAACATATGGCTTTGGAAATCAATCTAGAAAACAAAAGCTTCCCCTTGAGCTACATGTTTTGGTTAGATTATAATGAATGAAGCTTGTCTTACTCAAGATAAATCCCAAAAAGGAGGATTCAGACTAGGCAATAGATGCTATCAATGTCAAGCTGAAGCAGAATCCGCTACACACTTATGTTTGCATTGCCGCTTTGATTGGGACATTTAGATCATGTTCCCGAATGTATCTGGAGGATTTGGTAGTTTCTGCAACCGTTAAAATATGCACTAAAAGGCTGGAGAGGACAGTAAATGGGGAAGCAAGCCAAATACATATGGAACGCTAACCCTATATGTATATTTTGGTGCTCATTGAAAGAAAGGGATAGAAGATGTTGTGAAAACACGTGTACACTTTTTCCTTTTGTGAAGTCTAGGGTTTTTAAACTGCTATACTCTTAGTGTAATTAGAAGCAGAGACTCATGTATTTTCTTTTGCGGGACTTCCTGGATTCCCTTCATATTTTAGGGAACCCATCTCCTCTTTTGTGTACATATTCAGCTCTTTCTTGGTGCAAATCAATGAAACTTTACTAATCAATATAATCTGATCAAGAATAGTTTCCACATGGTTTACTAATAGATTTAAGGTGAAAAAACTCACTTCATCAGCAGCATCTTTAGCAGCTCTGAAACGTCTCGCACGCTGTTGATTCATTTTGGCACGTGGTGCAACACCATCTGCAGATATTATATCATCATTAGTCGAGGAATGAGGTAAATAAATCAAATTAGCTATTGCTCAATATGGTTCCTATGACAATCCTACATCTCGCAATGTTGTAGTGAAGAATGGAAGTGGTACACCTGGGCAAAAGTTTGAGAAAATATTTAGCAAGCTAGACCAGAAGAACTCACTTCTGCAACGATAATGACCACATCTATGATCTAAATGATTTAAACAAGAAAACAATAGGTGTGACATCATACGGACCTTTGAATTAAATAAGTAAATATATCGACGACATCTCTACTCCAAACCTCAAATCCATGTAAACCAGTGTTATCAAAGGCGAAAAGCGCAAAAAAGCTCTAAGGTCCGTTGGGGCTTTAAGCGCAAAGCGGAAATAAAGCGTGGGCTTTAATGAAAAAAGGCACAACGGGAGAAAAAGTAAAAATATGCATAGTAGTCCAAGACTAATCATTATAAGCATGAATAACAAATATATGGACAAAGAAATTGAAAAAAAATCATGATAGAGCGAAATATCAATTGTTTAAGGCCGCCTTTTCAGAATTACACTCATTGGCAAGGAAAAGTATGTGTTAGAGCTTTGATGCGACACCAAAGCGCCCACAAAGCGAGGCGAAGCGCTCAACGTGTTTTGAGCCTTGCTTCAGGGCTTAAGGGCACCTTTGACAACAGTGATGTAAACACAATCTCTTATATACAGCATTTAACTTCTAGACGTATTTCGCAAACAATGTTTTGATTTATGGCAAAGGAAACCATTAGTAATACCTTTCACTTTTTGCCATAACATATATAAGTTCCTCTTTTCTTGAAGGAAATGTAGCACATACACAAGGAAAAATAGTTTGGTTAACAGGTTAAGTACTAATTTATTTATCAGAAATGTAATGCAAGAAAAAAATTCAAGAGTTTCATCTTAAGCTTCTCTTTGCTGGGGCTTGCCATCCAATGGCCAATGGAAAAAACAGAGGCAAGGTAGCAAACACAATTTTACCTCCTTGCAAGAACTTCTGAAGTAAGACTTTAACACGAAGACAACTCAATTGTCCATGATTGTTATGCAGATACCCATGCTCTCTACTTTACTGGGATAAAGCTAAACTCCCATCTGTTTGATGTTTCTTGGTATTCTATTGCTTTCTCAAGGTTCTACTTTTATTCAAATTTTTTTTTCTTTTTGAGAATTTTTTACTCAACTGTTACGTTAAACTTACAACAGGCAATAAGGATAAACCTTTCAACATTGCACCAACTGAATTTTAAGGTAAAAGTCTTTTCACTGATGTCAAAACAGCACTGGCCGAGTGCTTATCTAGTTACATACATCAAATAGCCAAAGCCAAAAACAGAAAATAGAAGAAGCAAAAGATTGGGTTAGGCCGACTAATATAGCCTCATCTATACATGAAGAGATTCAAAATCTTCTAAAATAGTTTCAACTTCCCCTATGTTTTACATGAAGCAGCAAACAAAGTAACCAGTTAAACAAGTCTCCTAGATGGGGTTGGAGAGTCCTTCAAAGCACCTTTGATTCCCTTCTTTCCAAATTGTCAACTAAATAAAGTTTAAGCATTTCTCTTGAGCATTTTGTCATAACTTTCTAAGCTCCAGCAACGAAGCACTTCAAGTGGTGATGTGGGCATCACCCACTACACTCTCATTACAGATAAAAACATCTGACGTTGGAATGTCACTTTGTAATGTAAGAATAAATGTTCTGAACTTTCATTGAATTCCACATAAAAAACATCTACGTATTAAATAACTGAAAACCTCTCCTTTGCAAAGCATCCAGTGTTAGACATGCTCCTTCAATCACTAGCCATGTGAAGCAATTGACTTCGTAGGGTGCATTGGATGTCCAAATCTGTGACCATGGCCATTGGCTGCTTTGGAAAGCAGTTCAAAAGAAAGACCTTTTATACACATTCATCACAGGCTTTGGACGAAAAGTTGGAGTCCAAGTCTTTATTGAAGACGAATACGCCTAGGACCAAGTTACTTATTTTCTTCTTTTGTGTTAAGCTTATCAACAACAACAACAACAACAAACCCATAATGATCCCTACAGGTGGGGTCTGGGGAGGGTAGTCTGTAAGCAGACCTTACCCCTACTTAATGCAGGTAGAGAGGTTGTTTCCAATAGACCCTCGACTCAGGAAGAGCAAGAAGAAGAAAAGGAAAGCAAGAAAGGAAGAAAGACGGAAGAGAAAGAAAAAGGGAGAGATAAAGGATAAGTAGTACCAAATAATAGCAACGGGGAATACAATACCTGAGGCGAACAAAACCACATAATGTAATAAAAATCTAAGAGTATGAGGGGACATGCATGCTACTAAGACTATCGGTGAACAATTAAAAACTACCCACTAACCTTCTACCTTAATCCTCGACCTCCACACCCTCCTATCAAGGGTCATGTCCTCAGTGAGCTGAAGCAGCGTCTAGTCCTGTCTAATCACCTCTTCCAAGTACTTCTTAGGCCTACCTCGACCTCTACTAAAACTCTCCATGGCCAACCTCTCACACTCCTGACAGGAGTGTCAATGCTTCTTCTCTTAACATATTTGAACCATCTAGCCTTGACTTCCGCATATTGTCCTCCACGGAGGCTACTCCCACTCTCTTCCGGATAGCTTCATTCTTAATCATATCTCTCCTGGTACACCCACACATCTATCTCAACATTCTCATCTCTGCTACTTTCATCTTCTGTACGTGGGAGTTCTTGACTGGCCAACACCCAGCCCCATACAGCATAGCCGGTTCGATAAAACTTACCCTTAAGTCTTGGCGACATATTCTTATCACATAAAACACCGGAAGCGAGCCTCCACTTCATCCATCCCGCTCCGATGCGATGTGCGACATCTTCGTCAATCTCTCGTTACCCTGCATAATAGACCCGAGATACTTAAAACTCGCTCTATTGGGGATAACTTGAGCATCAAGCTTAACCTCTACGTCTGCATCATGGGTCAATTTTTTTAATAAATGATTGGCTACAAAGGGACTCTTTTTTTCTAAAAGTGTCACAAGCTTACTCTTATTTTAATTTTTTTGTAAAGTTTTTGTAAACACAAAGAATTAAATTCGATTTTCTCTCTTATTTAATATAACATTACTAGTGAATGATGAATGGCATGAACTAATAGAGAAAGTTCCTTCACTATGCAATTTCCAGCTTAAGGAATTTTCATTGTTAGACCAACTTTGACGGGTCTGCAGCAGCTTGAGAAATTCACATGCCCTTTCCTACACCCAGTCATTCAAGTATCTTCTAAGAAAATCCATGTTCCAAGTGTAGTGAAGATCAACATTGTGATATAGAAGATTCCTTTTAAGCTGATAACTCAAACAAATCACAAAAAGTATCTTTGCAAGGAGAATAGCGGAGCCAATTATCATGCTGGACAGAGCTTTTTCTTCCACTTCTAGTCAAAATATCAGCTCTGGATTTAAACTCTGGCCATAGAGCACTAATGCTCTTCCAAGTACTATAAACACATGACAACGTGAAGGACTCTTGATGCACCAGCTCCATTCCATCCCATATTTTTCTTTCAATTACTTGCCTCAAAAGTGTTGCTTCTTCATTTTGAAATCTCCAAAGCCACTTCATCAGTGGGCTCTGACTTTGATATCTCAAAGTTCTGATACCAAGCCAGCTTTCTGGGTAAGATAATAGATTTCAAGTTAATAAGATGAATGGCTTTCTGATCTTTATTTCCTCACCATCGAAAAAAGTTTCTCAGTGAAACTAGTTTCTCTTTCTTCTCAACTTTCACAGGCAAGGAAATAAAGACATTACATAAGTGGACAATGAATCCAAATGATGTTTATCAATATCAGTCTGGACTCATCAATACGCTCTGACTTTGATATCTCAGAGTTCTAATACCAAGCCAGCTTTCTGAGATAAGATAATAGATTTCAAGTTAATGAGATGAATGGCTTTCTGATCTTTATTTCCTCACCATCGAAAAAAGTTTCTCAGTGAAAATAGTTTCTCTTTCTTCTCAACTTTCACTGGCAAGGAAATAAAGACATTACATAAGTGGACAATGAATCCAAATGATGTTTATCAATATCAGTCTGGACTCTACAGATAGATTCAGCTTCCAGTTGGCAAGCCTCTTCTCGCATCTTTCCACAATATCCTGCCAAATTGATTATGCTTTATCTTTAGCTCCCAATGGAAACCACAGGTAAGTCACAGGAGTGAACCTGTTGTGATGTCAGGAACCCCCTTCACAGGATATATCAAGCTCTTCATGCAGTTGATGTGTAAGCCCGAAGTAGCCTCAAACACTGTGAAAATAAGTTGCTCTAAATCTGCACCACAGAGAGTAACATCAGCATAAAAGAGGTGCAAGATGACCATGTTGCAGAATCCCTTGATAGGTGATGTATCCAACTTGTTCAGCATGTTTCATCATTCTACTTAGGGCTTCCATTACAAGGATAAAAAGGAAAAGTGACATGGCATCACCCTGTCTGCGGCCCCTTTAGGCAGGAAAAAAATTGAGCACGAGCACCATTTATTAAGATGGAGTATAGACCCTTGTAGTCTGGCCCTTCCTCATACCCGCGCATAGCGGGAGCTTAGTGCACCGGGCTGCCCTATTTGACAGAAAACACATGGGGTGCTATCCAACTCCAATTGTTGTTGAAGCCTAAATCTTTGAGCACAGAAAGCGGGAAGTTCCGGTTGACATGATTGAACTCAATATCAAGTTTGCATATTATGAGCTTATTCCTTTGCCAAGACATTCTTTAGCAATTAGAGTTGCATCAATCATCTTCTCCTCTTGATTGAAGTCATTTGCGAGCTAATGTATCAATTTATCAAAGACCCTTTTGAGTCTCTCTGCTAAGTTTAAAGTCTCTCAATTCCATCTCACCATTCTTCTTGGGAAGTAGAGCTATATTATAGCATCTAGGCTTCTCTCAAACCTCTCCTGATGGTACAAGAAATCCAAAGCTTGCATAATGCCATTTTCAATGATCAACTAGCATCATTTATAAAATGCCATAGTAAGCTCATCTGACCCGAAACTTTGTTCCCATTACACTGTCTTATGATAAGTTAAGACCTCCTGTGCCTCAAAAGGTCTTTGCAAATAGTACTGTTAGCCAAAGGAAAACCAGGTTCCAAAGTAGTTGATTCAATGTGTAAAGCTGTGTAGAAATCTAAGATCTCATTCCTGGTGTTTACAAGATCTTCCTTGATATCACTATCAACCATAAGCTTATCAATAATTCAATATGATTATACCTTCTACGCGTAGCCAATCGTTGGAAGTTTTTGGTATTCTTGCCCTCATGTCTAAACCACAAGCATATGGACTTTTGCCTCCAAGAAATATCTTCAAATCTTGTAGTGTCATCTATTTCCATTTGTAACTTAGCTATTTTCAAAAGTTCGTCTTCATTAAGCATTCTTTCTTCCGTATTTGATCAACTCTTGATTGGCAATCTCGCAATGCTTTCTTTCTACACTCTATACTACCAAAAAAAAACTCTAGACTACCAAAACAATATCTGCTCCATTCTTTCAAAATCTACTTTTCCAGGTATATCAGTTACAAAAAAGGCTTCCCACCACCCTTTAATTAGCTTTTAAGCCCTGGAATTTTAGCCACTTTTTTTCAAACTTGAAATAAGAGTTAGTTCTCTCCCAATTCTACACCGGAGCATGATTGGAGGATTATTGTTAATACAACTGAACTCTTCATTCAATTTAATTGAAAAGAGTATTCCATCAATCCTCGAGGTACGTTACCATGTTCTCCCTAAACCAAATGAATTTTCCTTCATTCAGACGGGCATCTATCAGCTACAAATCCTCTAAACATGAGGAGAATTCAACCATAGTTTCTGTAGTTCTGTTGCTGCATTTTCTTTCCAACGCAAATCTAGTAACATTAAAATCCCTAACTACCACTCAAGGACCAGACAATTAGCAATAAGAGCATCATCATAATTTTCTATCTTTAATGAAAGGCAGCTCATGAGAAGAGACAAGTTTCCAAATAATCTTCCTTAAACTTCGGCAAGCGCTTTAATTAAAATCTTCAATAAACTACTGATGAGTCTGAAATCACGTCCTTTGCTCCCACTTTTTTGGTAATAAGAATAATGCAGGTGGCATTCAAACTTCTAACCAAATGTTCTTGTTTAGAGCAAAGATTAAATGGAGAAGGGCATAGGGATGAATCCATTATCCACCAAGTCTCGAACCTTGTACCACAAGATTTCTGGATTATTAGAGAAAGGATGATACCTCTTAGTTCAAGCTGTGTTACTTCTCACGATTTGAATCACGTCAAAATTCCAATCATCACAAAATTATCTAGTCACCCTCGTGTTTGTCTCCACCAAATTGGAACTTTATACACCAAATCATCTGATTCGCCTCAATTTCTTTTGAGATATTATCTATGTTCTATAAAGCACTTTATCCTAATCCTTGCCCATTGGAGGTGGTTTTTCAGAAGTGTCTCCTGTTTAGTTTCAAGCCGCCCCACACATTTGTCCTTAATGCCTTCAAAATTCCCCATGACCATAGATGGCCTGGTAGACCTAACAATCGGATCCAAGACCATTTTGATCTGAAGTAGGAGTCACCCTCTCAGATTGAGGTTCAGAGTCTTCCGTTGCCAAGTAACAAGCTTGACACATCCCGTTTCTGCTTTTGAAGAGAACTCGAAGAAAAAATGAAACTCGTCTAATTCAAAGACTTGGGGACCTTCCACTTATTCTAGACCCATTTTTTGATCTTCAAACAAGTTGCGATTTCATCTTGTTCCCGATAAAGCATCCATTTAGAAAAAGAATTTAAAGGATGCATCTATTTAGAGAATCTTCTCCCATTTTTCATTGATCCTGATTCTTTTGTCTCCCTGTCTAGTATTGCTAGGATCTACCGTGCTCTCTAGCCAATGGTTTAGCTTCGCAACCTCTATGTATGGTTCAAATGGGTTAGACTGAGGGTGTAGTCTCTTTGCCAGCAAAGCCCTGAATTTTTGTTGTAACGTTTTGCCATCCTGCACCTTGGAACACTTTTACTATGATGATAGCTCTTCTCTTAATCCTCTGTGCTGCACAAAAATACTGATATATCTTCTGAAGTAGTTAAATTTCTGCAAAATAGCATATTTATACACCTCATTTTTCTCGTTCCATCTTCTAAAGACATTGTCGGAGTTGCTTGAATCCAGGTTGAGCACCTGACATGTCCAAATAAAATCTTTCTGCACAGTCATGCGTTGGACAATGAATTTCCTTCCCTCAATCCATTCGTACCTTCTGTCCTTGTCGACTCTGTGTTTAGTTATCTCAAAAGATTTGTTCTGGCTAAGAAGAAGGTTTTCCTTCCCATCGAAGCCTCTTAGGAGGACTTCTAGAGAGAGAAAAATTGTCTTTTATAATTCAATTCGTGATGTTTTTAGGAAAAGAAGTATTTTCTTCCTTCACTCCTTTATCTGTATTTAGATAAAAACTGAAGACTTGATATTTATTTTCAAAGAAGTCAATATCCGATGCTATACCAAAATTTAATTAAATCAATCACCAAATACCAAACTAGATCATATGAAATAGGGAGGATGTAATAGTACATTACATGAATTCCTAACTGAATCTTTTAAAAGTCCTAAGAAAGTTAATAGATAATATTGAAAGAAAGAAAGCCAATATTGGACTAACCTAGTCAACTTCTTTAAATGATGATAATAGCAAAAACCACATACTGGAATTTACAGTTAAATAAGTAACCTGGACAACATAGAATAATTGATTGTGAAAACTGACGAAAGTTCACTAACCAATCGCCATGTATAAAAGCTTGCGAGGCCTAACAATTGAAAATATTCTATCAATGTACTTGAAAACCGCTTTAAAGACTTGATCATGTGTCTCCGGGGCAGGCTGCAGACACTCCAAAACACTTGCGAGGTCAATAAAAGTTAAAATTTGCAGCATTTATATGTACTGTATATGTAAAAAATTGTACCAGGCCTTCTGGATGAAAACAAGGGTGAATGATTCCGTTCATATCCAAATAGAGATTATCGAATTCAATGCCGTTGGGATTAGGGTCGGCAGTGTCAATTGGGACAGCGACCCCATTAATGACGGCTGGGGTTTCTTCGTTAACCTCAACAACAGACTCTGGATAACGCTCCAGTAACCATCGATAGAATGCAGGTATTCCCATTTCTGAATGTTGTAAGAAACTAGACTTGAGTAAAGGGAGAAATCGGGGTTTAAGCTAGGGTTTAAGGTTTTGTGTGCCAATGGGTTTTTTTTGCTGTAAAGATACACGGTGGGAGGGACAGCGAAAAGAAACCATTTTATATGACTTTGAAACCATGCAACATTTTAAGGGTTTGAGTTGATTTAATACAAGTCTAAGGTTGCTAGTAACCTTTTTTTAAGTTATATTTTACCTATAAGAGCTTTTTACGTGTAACATTAACAATCATATTTATAAAATTATCCCTTTAGAACAGCCGCATAAAATCATTAACATTACTAATAATGATTTTAATAATATGTACACAATTTTTTCTATTAAATAAAGTTTTTATCTTGCATAAAATATAAGATTTAAAGATTTGCACATGATATCTTTTCTATTAGACAAATTATAAAAATTATTTAAATAAAAATTTGAATGTCAAACTCTTAGACTGTCTTCCAGTGAAAGCTATTGGATACCATTTTGCTGAAAATTTGGACATGAATCTTCGGCAATTCAAGTTTTGTATCGTTAGTAAGAGAATGAGATCTACGAAAAAGCTACAATTACAAAGTTCTTTTATCAATCTTGAAAGAATTTATTTTTCTAGGTAGTTGTTTGCCTTAGAGTTTAAATCTTTATACGTTTAGTTATAAATTTATTAATAATGTGTTAGCTTTCTTCAATATTTAACTAGTGAAATGCATATCTTTTGAGATTCTAAATTTGAATAATTTTTTTATCTTTTATTTATACTCTAAAAAGGAAAAATAATTAATTCTTGGATAGTTTTTATCTATAATAGCCAAATAATATTTAAACGTCAAATGTTGTTATAGGAGTATAACAGCCATTCACTATAAAAGCCAAAAAAATATCGGAACAAACGACGTTTTTATAGAGAGGGTTGATTGTACATTGTAATTTCAGTCTCTTATACCTTCATTGTAGTATGCTTAATTCCTTTCACAGACAAAGTAAGCATATGAAAAAATTAAGAGAATATATATATATATATATATATA
>ML253664.1:0-31319 GCA_005239495.1 Nicotiana undulata | reverse complement strand
CAACTTTAAAAAGAAAAACAGTGTTTTTGATACTGTGAAGCGTAACTTACGAGGCAAAAGAGGCAAGACCTAAGTCCAGGGCCTACGTTGCCTCTGGAACCTAAATAATGATATTGTGAACTCAAGACATCAAAATAGATGAAAAAATAACTTAGTACCATTATATATATATATATATATATATATATATATATATATATATATATATATTTTACATGCGTTACAACTTAACCGTCAATTACCCCATTAAGCAATATTTTCTTCGTTCTAATTTATGTGAACCTGTTTGACTGGGCACGCAGTTTAACAAAAAATAAAGATTTTTGAAATTTGTGGTCCTAAACAAGTCAAAAAAGCGCCCAGAGTATTTATGTGGTCATAAAAGCTTCTCATTAAGAGTAGAAATGTAAGTTTAAGCTAAATTGTTACCAAATTAAGAAATGGGTCATTC
This sequence comes from Nicotiana undulata, assembly GCA_005239495.1. Lineage (NCBI taxonomy): Eukaryota > Viridiplantae > Streptophyta > Magnoliopsida > Solanales > Solanaceae > Nicotiana > Nicotiana undulata. Next base: position 30,868 of record ML253664.1, on the reverse strand, counting down.
TTTTTGGAACGGACCAAAAAGCAAATAGATTCGCATAAATTGGAACAGAGGGAGTATATTTTATTGCGCATATATTACATGTGCTAAAGTATAATGCACCCCAATAACTTAAAACCGTCATTCTTTCCCAAACAGTCTCGGTGGTTCCTCCCCCTCCCCTCCCCCTTCCCCTTAAATTTGTTTCCCCACCATTGGAGTCCACCTTATCCCACAAAAATCACGTGTCGCTAAAAGTTTTCGAAAAAACTAAGATTCAAGGTTAGTTCGTAGTATATAACAAGATTTGAGGCCGATTTGCTAGATAAGGCGGTGTATATTCACATTTCAAAATATGGATATTTTGTTAACTCTTTTGAGAGGAATTGTCAAGAAGACCTCCTTTAAACTTAAAGTGGTCAAGTGACCTCATGTTTTCTTTCTCAATTTCTTTTGGGTGGGGAAATGGTTAAATGAGTGGGTTAAGGTGGATGGAGCCTTTTTAATATTTTCAAAACTTGTGGGTTACCTATAAGGTTTGATCTTATTTTTCCGCCCAAGTTCTCTCTCATCTCTCGGCTCTCTCTTTTCTCTCACTCAACCCCCTTGACCACGGTGGTTTTCGGCGAGAAGGGACAAGAATCAAGCTTCGATTTTGGGTGAAATCGTCTCTATAGGCCTAGCAAACACTCTATTGTTGTTCAGAACACGTCAATTTTGGTAAATCCTAAACATTTTTCCGTTTCTTACATTTGTGATTTCAGGTTCTGTAGAGTGATTCGTTCATGTGCATGTTCAAGATCGATTGGGTTGTGTATAACCGTATCTTATATGGTGTGGGTTGTTATATTTACTTCTTGGACTACCTCTGTGCTTTGTATTTTAGAATTTCTTTGTAACGGGCGGCCTAATGTCTATTGATAAACATGTGGTCGATTGTCTTCTTGTTATAGATGTTTGCTGGAATTGAGGCTTATTTTTCTTATTCCGATCATAAGTTTCAAATTATTAAATATGACATTGCATATTTGCATGTAGGTAACATGAGGAAGAAATCAATTGCTAAGAAGCATATTTCTTTGGCAATTGCACAACCTTCAAAGCCTCCAAATAGGAAAGAAATGCGGAAACACAAGAAGCATCGCCCAGTAAAGAAAATGATCGGCCTTCAAAACATTGCTACCGGGAAACGAAATGTAGATACTTCTAAAGCTTCCCTTAGTAAAGAAAATGCTGAGATTTCTAAGCGTGATAGGAGGAAAAAGAACAAAGAGCCATCAAAGTCTACTGGCAAAAAAAAAACAAGATCAAGGTCTAGATTAGTTGACGAGGACATACCTGTTAGTAAAAAATCTGTTTCAAGTAGCTTAGCATTAGAGGGTGTTGATGATATGGAGAAAGAAGACTTGGATATAAATCTAGCACAAACTCAAATAGAAGAAAGAGTTTCCAAAAATATAATTGTCGAAGAAGAAAATGACAGTGATGATGAAGCTTTAGGTGGGGAGGATGATGAAAATAGTGATGATGTTTCTCAGGTTGTTGATAAAAATATTGAAGAAGAAAAAGAAAAAGATGTAGCAGAAGAAGAAGATGATGATGAAAATGATGATGAAGACGATGATAAAGATGATGAACAACTTGAAGATGGTGAGGATGTCCGTAAAGTGAAATACATGTCAATCGACGCATTTAAATACGAATTCGGGAATTTTCTAAGAAAGCATAGACGTTTTCCGGCCAAGATTAGTGTGAGGTCTAGGATCAATGTATTCCATAAGTTCAAGGATAAACTTAAAACAATCAAATTCATGGAAAAGTTTAATAGTAGTTGTTTTGGAGAGTTTGCAAAACTTTCAGAGCACTAGGCACAATTCAATGGAAAGCTTGTCCATTCCATAATGATTCGCCGAATTTATTGTGCGAAGAAGCGTGAGTTATGATTTTTAATTGGAGACAAGTCTGTTCACTTTGGATTATATGAGTTTGTTATGATGATTGGATTGAACGTGGTGCCAAACCAAGTAAAGAAGAAATGAAGAAATGATGGATGATGGTGAAGCATTCTGCGACAAAGTTTGCCAGTCTAGCAGGAAGGGGGTGGAAGCAGAGCTTGTTTTGAAACAGTTGAAGTCCAAGAGGTTTTACACAGTCGAGAGGTTTAATATTGTGTTTGTGTGGTTTTTCATTCAGTCTTGCTTGCAAGGGATAACATATCGCGTGTCGATAAGAAGTGGATTTATATGGCTAACAATTTGGAAGTTTTCATGAAATATCCATGGGACAAGGAGTGTTTTGAGATTACAATTGAGTACTTGAAGAAGGACATATTTCCAATGTACAAATCATATATGAGAAAGAGTAAGAAAATAAAATCTCTGCTAAAAAGTCCAAATCGGCTAGTTATGCCCTGTACGGCTTCCCATGGGCATTCATGGTAAGTATTAAAAAAAACTTCTCAAAATTTCTTTGCAGTTGAATAATATTACTTTATTTAATGCAACAGAAATTAATACTTTTTGGTTCATGAAAAAATGTAGTCATGAGCGTACGAAGCAATTTCGCTATTTGGGCATAGTGTTGAGAAATCAAAGGTCTTACAGATTCGCTACCAACGATGTTGAGATGGCATAACAAGAAAGTGATATTTGACCCTGATTAGGATCCCTTTAAAAAGAGAGTTGATGGACCTGGTTTGGTAAGATAGGGAGTGCAATAACATTCCACCAGTAGATTAGAATTTACTAAACTAGGAGATTATCATAGACCTCGTGTCTATTTTTTTTGTATTGCATGTCTATTGACTTCTATCTATGCTATATTTCAGAAGGTGCATCATTACCTTATTCCTACCCTATGTGAGATGGATATGAACTACATGAAGAATTTGGTACCATAACGACGATGAGGTAGCGGATCCTATAATCGACCAGCTAGTGATTGATTTGGAATGGGTGACTGCTATTGAAAAGGCACCTGGTGCAGTTATCTTGGAGACTAATGATGAAGTTTACTTTGCTGATGATGACCCTTTGGGTGGGAGTATTCCTGGTTCATCACTAGTTGGTGGTTTTTCTGATATTGGTAGAGAGGGACCATGCAGGATGTGCAATGCTCAACCAAGTGATGTAGATGTGCGCAAAGAGTTGAAGTTTCTAAATGAAAAATTGGATAAGGTGTTGAAGATCCTTGGGGATATGCACAAGTCGAATGAGAGCCTTTTTAAAGTAGTTGAGTCACCTTGGTACATAGTTACAAGATTGCAAAACAAATTGAGGAATGCTCCAATTTCTGCAAGCAAGATGAGGAAGCTGAAGCAGATCAAGAAGAAGAAATCAAAGGTAGATATACTCAAAACAATTTCGGAGAAAGATAAGAAACTATTGCGTGAATGGTTTGACAAGAAGGAGAAGTTTCCCAAAAACTTCTTGATTGGCAGCTATGCTTTGAGGTATTTTGAGCAGTTGTGTGGTGCTAACCCATCTGTTTTAAGTTTTGTAAGTCCTTTAATCATTGCGTGTATTTTTTTTAGTAGCTCCATATTTAACATACATTTTTAATGATATTTAACATGTGGAGGAAAATTTGGCACTAATGTGTGCACGAAACATAAAACGTCCACACCTTTAGTCATGTTGTTATGTATGTTGCGTTATGCGACAACATGTGCACTGCATGGGATGAGGTCAAGGAGGCTGCCCGTAAAGAGGGAAAGGATTTTGACTTTTGTCAGACAGTTGATATTTGCTAAGACTTGTGCTTTACACCCCTAATGATATATCCTCAAGGAAGTATGCCAAAACCTGGGGTTGTGGAGTGCTGCAAGGCTAAGGTGGTGTCTATGTATGGCAAATTGATAACAAGAATTTTGTACCTGTTGCTTTTCACTTGGCAGAGGGTTTGAATTGAATTTACGATAGCAATGTCAGTTTGTATGATGATGGTGAACTAGAAGAACTTGTACAACCTCTCACACGAATGATGCCTAGGAGTTTGATGAAAACTGGACAATTTACAGACTTAGGCCAAAATGTGCTTCGAAGAAATGGTCTTGGAGCATATTATGGATGTGACATCCATTCAGCAAAGGTAAATTAAATGCGTCGTCCATTATATTTTACTCATTCTTCTAGTTGCATTAATAACTAATTTTGTCTTTGATTATTGTAGTAAAAATAGTGAAGCCTATGCAGTGAAGGTCATTGACTTCCTCCTAACTGATACGCTGCTGGTGCAGCTTAATGACAAGCGACTGAAGTTGTTAAGGAAAAAAATTGCAGTGGATATCTTCAGGGAAATGATGGACCCTTCTTAGTTTTATTAGTGTAATTTATGTTTGTGTTGGTCATGGAACAAAATTATTTTGGATGGATGTGACAACCTGGCCAGTCGTCTCGAGATTTGTAGCCCCGTTTCCCCATTTTCTGCTTCTATTGTGTTCTAAAGTTGTTATATGACTTACCATGTTGGTGGTTCAGGCCCGGAGTGATGTCAGAGTGAATTGAGATACTTAGTCTCTTAATTGGAAGCTTAAGTTAAAAAGTCGACCGGATGTCGGCTTATGTATAAATGGCCCCGTATTTGAGTTTTGATGGTTTTGTTAGATCCATTAGGTGATTTTAGACTTAGGAGCGCGTCCAGAATGTGATTTGGAGGTACGTAGTAGAATAAGGATTGAATAGGTGAAAGTTGAAATTTTGGCAAATTTGACCGACAGTGGAAATATTGATATCAGGGTCGAATTATATTTACGGGAATTGGAGTAGGTTCGTGGTGTCATTTATGACTTGTGTGCAAAATTGATGTCAATCAGACGTGGTTTGATAGGTTTCGGCGTCGTTTGTGGAATTTGGAAATTTAGAAGTTCTTTAGTCTTGAATCAGGATGTAATCCGTGTTTTGATAATGTTTTGAGTGGTTCGAGGGTTAGACTAAGTTTGTATTGGGTTATATGACTTGTTGGCATGTTTGGTTGAGGTCTGAGGGACTCGGGTGTGCTTCGGAGGCTTAACGGATTGAAATGGGGACTTAGGAAATTGCTGAGTTTCTGGTGTTCTAGTATTTCGCACCTGCGGTGGGGAGACCGTAGGTGCGGAAACGTAGAGGAAGGTCGTAGATGCGGGCGAGGCCATGAAGGACAGGGGTCACAGGTGCGAAGAAATTCCCGCACATGCGGTAGCGCAGATGCAGATAAGTAGACGCATGTGCGGGGGAAGCTAAGAGAGAGTGATTCCGCATAAGCGAGGCCAGGCCGCAGATGCAGATGCCCGTTCGCAGGTGCGGAACCTGGAGCACAAGTGCGGGCCCTGAGGGTTCAAGTGACTTCCGCAGAAGCGGCATTTTCATCGCAGATGCGGGACCGCAAGAGCGGAGTATTAGCCGCAGGTGCGGAAGCCTGGGCATAACATATAAATACGGGACTTCGAGATCTTTCACCATTTTCACTATTTTGAACTCGGATTTTGGAGGGTTTTGAGGAGGATTTTGAAGTGATTACTGAGGTAAGCTCCTTGTGTCTATTTATCTTCTATAATGATGTTTCTCCACTGAATTTGCACCTAATTGGTGAGATTTTGAGGTGAAATTTGGGAGTTTTGGGCTTAAGAATTGGAGAGTGAATTTTGGAGATTTGGATGACCAAATGGTGTCGGATTTTGATAAATTTGGTATGGTTACACTCGCGAGTGAATGGGATTTCGGGTTTTGTGACTTTTGTCGAATTTCGAGACGTGGGCCTGGGGCCGGGTTGAGCCTATTTCGGATTTGGCTTATAATTTCGTGTTTTTCTTATGGAATTGATTCCTGTAGCATATATTAATTATATCGTACTGCTTGTGGCTAGATTCGGGGCATTTGGAAACTATTTCGAGGGGCAAAGGCATTTCAGAGTAGGATTTTGCACTTTGAGTTAAGTAATAGTCTTAAATCTGGTCCTGAGGGTATGAAACTCTGGAATTTGGTATGATGTGATTATTTGAGGTGACACACATGCTAGGTGACGAGCGTGTGTGAGTGAACCGTGGGGGATTGTGACTTGGTCCGTCCCGTGAGACTATAGAGTCGAATAACCTATTGTTGATTACATGTTCCCTCTGTCTTCTACAAATCTGTCTGTCATTCTTGTTAAAAACCATGCTTAGGCCATATGATATCACTATTGGGACCCGCATCGGTCGGGTACTTGTTGAATTGACTATTAATTTCTATCTTGTACTCAGTCACAGTCTTACTTGTGTGTCATATCCTTTTTTTCCTCTTGTTTTCTTGTTGATACATGTTATTATCTTTGTTTGGGTTGATTCGTATAATTTCTGTGACCCCGAGGGGCTGGAGAGGTTAGTGACTGAGATAGGGGCCTGAGTGCCGTGCTGTGAGCTATGTGAGTGTATATGGATCGGGTTGCATGCCGCAACGAGCCTGAGGGATAAATGTATATGGATCGGGTTGTATGCCGCAACGAGCCTTATGGATATTTATGGATTGTGGATTGGGTTGTACGCCGCGACGAGCCTTATGGATACTTATATGATTGGATCGGGATGCACGCCGCATCTATTTAGCGATTGCGCTGAAGGATCCCCTCCAAAGTCTGTACACCCCTAGTGAGCACATGTACCTATTGAGTGCGTGTATTGAGGGCTGAGAGTCGAGTGATGAGCTATTGAGAGCTTGAGTGACTGTTACCCTATGAGGTTGCATTGCCTTCCTTTGTTGCTGCACTTAGCTGAATTATGTCACTGTTCTGAACTTCTAGAAAATATTATATCTGGTTTACCTGAACTTAGTAAATATGCAACTGACTTGACTTATATTGCCGGAGTTGACTCATGTCTACTTTCATTGTTGAAATTACTGAAATGAACTGTATGTGTATAGCTCGTCACTACTTCTCAGTTCCTTATTTATTATTGTTACTTACTGAGTTGGTTGTACTCACGCTACACCCTGCACTTCATCTGCAGATCCAGGTGTATCCCGTCATGGAGGGCGTTGATCTCGTGCGTGGTCGAGTGTCGGAGATTTACGAGGTAGCTGCCGGCATTCACAGTCCTTGTCTCTCTTTCTTTGTTATCTTTCTTTTCTGTATTGACATTTAGACACACACTCTTGTAGACACTGTTTCTTAGACTGGTTGTTTAGATGCTCATGACTTGGTGACACCCTGATGTTTCGGGCCACTTTTTTTCGCGTTGTATTTTGAGTTTAACTCCTGTTTTTATGAAAACTAGGTCATACAAAAGCTTTTCGATTTATCTTTTGTGAAATAATTGAAGTACTTTGAAAATCAGTTTTCCCAGTATCATCGATAGGCGCCATCACGACATGTTCGAGTTTTGGGTTGTGACAAGTTGGTATTAGAGCCTAGGTTACGTAGGTCTTACGAGTCATGAGCACGTTTAGTAGAGTCTTGCAGATCTGTATGGAGACGTCTGTACTTATCTTCGAGAGGCTACCGAACCCTTAGGAAATTTCACATTCTTGAATTCTTGTTGTGTGAATCGTTTGATTTTGGTAACTGAATTTCTGTTGTTATATTCTCTCAGAGATGGTAAGGATGTGTAGTACGGGGCAGGATGGACAGCCACCAGTACCGCCAGTCAAGGTTGTGAGAGGCTGAGGTCGCGGTAGGGGCAGAGGTGCAGCTCGCACAGAAGCTAGAGCAGTACCTGCAGAACCGCCACTTGCCCCAGTTCAGGAGCAGGCTCCAGTTGTGGATGAGCCTGTGGGACCAACTCAGACACCACATGTGCCCATTGTGATTCCAGACCTTCAGGAGGCCTTAGCTAAGATTATGACTGTGTGCACAGATCTTGCTCATGCGGTCTCTATTCCGGCCGCAACAACCATTTCTCAGGCCCTAGGTGGTGCTCAGACTCCTGGCTCCCGCACCAGAGCAGGTGGTACAGGAACTCCAGACACCGGGGGCACTACCAGCCCAGCCGGTTGCGGCTGCTCAAGACTATGTGGTTCCTGTCATGCTCGATGATGAGAAGTGTCGATTAGAGAGGTTTGGGAGACTCCCAGCCTCCATCTTTTAGTAGTACCGAGGGAGTGGATGCATAGGGCTTCTTGGATAGGTGTTTGCAGACATTCTAAGGACCAGTGGGGGTATCATTCACTACTTTTCAGTTCTCAGGGCTGCCTTCAGTTGGTGGGAGGCTTACAATAAGCGTAGGCCGGTCGGTGCATCACCCCTTACCTGGAAGTACTTCTCCGGTCTTTTTCTAGAGAAGTTTGTGACATAGTCCCGCAAAGAGGAGCTGCGAAGACAGTTCGAGCAGCTTCGTCAAGGTGATATGTCTGTGACGCGGTATGAGATGTGATTCTTGTAGTTGGCCTGTCATGCTATCTGGTTGGTTCCCTCATACAAAGAGAGAATCAGGAGGTTCATAGATGGCCTCACTTTTCAGTTGCGATTGCTTATGACTAGAGAGAGAGTGTCTGGTGCTACTTTTGATGAGGTTGTCGACATTGTTCGTCAGATTGAGAGGGTTTGCAGCCAGGAGCGGGTTGAGAGGGAGGCCAAGAGGCCTCCTGGACAAGGTGGATTTAGCGGTGTTCCCTCTAGAGGTCAGTTCTACCATGGTAGGGGTCGTCCTTTCAAGCATGCTCAGACGGATCTCCCAGTTCAACGTGGTGCATCATCTGGCCATGGTTCACACAGTTATCAGTAGGGTCATTCATCTCTCTGTGCTATCCCAGCTCAGAGTTTGTCCTATGCTCTATCGGGTAAGGGCTCGTCTATGCTAGGTTCTTCTACCAGTTATCCTAGTGCCCGGGGCTCCCTTCAGTCGCCAGCACTAGCACCGGGGAGTTGCTATGAGTGTGGAGAGTTTGGCATATGAGGAGGCAGTGTCCCACCTAGTGGGAGGTCCAGCTCAGTAGAGGAGTCAGTCTATGACATTAGACTAGTTTCTTCACCACCCGCTCAGCCAGCTCGGGGTAGAGCTCAGTCAGCTAGGGGTCGCCCGAGAGGGGGAGGCCGATTAGGGGGTGGCCATGACCATTTTATGCTCTCCCTGCTAGAACAGATTCCATTGCTTCGGATGCTGTGATTACATGTATTTTCTCAGTTTTCCACAGAGATGCCTCTGTATTATTTTACCCTGGTTCCACTTATTCATATGTGTCATCGTATTTCACTCATTATCTGGATATGCCCTGCGAGTCTCTAGTTTCATATGTTCATGTATCTACTCCAGTGGGCAATACTATTATTGTGGATCGTGTATATCGGTCGTGTGTGGTGACGATTGGGAGTCTGGAGACCATAATAGATCTTTTGTTGCTTAGTATGATCAATTTTGACGTGATTTTGGGTATGGATTGGTTGTCTCCATGTCATTCTATTCTAGATTGTCACGCTAAGACTGTGACGTTGGCGATGTCGGGGTTGCCGAGGTTGAGTGGAGCGACTCTATAGACTATGTTCCCAGTAGTGATTTCATACTTAAAGGCTCAGCGGATGGTTGAGAAGGGTTGTCTATATTATTTGGCCTTTGTGAGGGATGTTAGTGCAGAGGCCCTTGCTATTGGTTCTGTTCCGGTGGTGCGAGATTTTCCAAATGTGTTTCCTGTAGACATGTCGGGCATGCCGCCTGACGGGGATATTAACTTCGGTATTGATTTGGTGCCGGGCACTCAGCCCTTTTCTATTCCACCGTATCGTATGGCACCGGCGGAGTTGGAGGAGTTGAAAGAACATCTTTAAGAACTCCTTGATAGGGGGTTTGTTCGGTCTAGCGTGTCACCTTAGGGTGCACCAATTCTATTTGTAAAGAAGAAGGATGTCACTTTGAGAATGTTCATTGATTACAGACAGTTGAATAAGGTCACAATCAAGAACAAGTATCCTTTGCCGCGTATTGATGATCCATTTGACTAGCTTCAGAGAGCGAGGGTGTTCTCCAAGATTGATTTGAGTTCAGGGTATCACCATTTGAAAATTCTAGACTCAGATATTCTTAAGACAACTTTCAGGACCCGATATGACCATTATGAGTTTCTTGTGATGTCTTTTGGGCGGACCAACGCCCCAACACCGTTCATGCATCTGATGAACATTGTGTTTCAGCCTTATCTTGACTCGTTCGTTATTGTATTCATTTATAACATCTTGGCGTACTCATGTAGCCAGGAGAAGCATGCCCAACATCTAAGGATTGTGTTACAGCGGTTTAGGGAGAAGAAGCTTTTGCAAAGTTCTCCAAGTGTGAGTTTTGGCTCAAGTCAGTGGCGTTCTAGGGGAACGTGGTGTCCAGTGAGGGTATCCAGGTGGATCCGAAGAAGATAAAGGTGGTTCACAGTTGGCCCAGATCGTCCTCAGCCACAGAGATTTGGAGTTTTCTTTGTTTGGCTGGCTATTACCGTCGTTTTGTGGAGGGTTTCTCATCTATTGCATCATCTTTGATCAAATTGACCCAAAAGGGTGCTCGTTTGGGGTGGTCAGATGGGTGCGAGGAGAGCTTTTAGAAGCTCAAGACTACTTTGACCACGACTCCAGTTCTAGTTCTGATCTCAACTACTTGTGGTTCTTACACAGTGTATTGTGATGCCTCGTGGATCGGTATTGGGTGTGTTTTGATGCAGGAGGGTAGAGTGATTGCTTATGCTTCATGCCAGTTGAAGCCCCATGAGAAGAACTATCATTTCCATGACCTTGAGTTAGCTGCTATTGTTCATGCCTTGAAGATTTGGCGGCACTACTTGTACGGGGTCCATTGTGAGATTTACACTGATCACTAGAGTTTTCAGCACTATTCAAATAGAAGGATCTTCACTTGCGTCAGCGGAGGTGGTTGGAGCTTCTTAAGGACTATGATATCACCATTTTGTACCATCTTGGGAAGGCCAATGTGGTGGCCGATGCCTTGAGTCACCGGGCGGAGAGTTTGGGGAGCTTAACATATCTTTCAGCAGCAGAGAGGCCATTGGCATTGGATGTTCAGGCCTTAGCTAGCCAGTTTGTTAGATTGGATATTTCTGAGCCGAGTCGAGTATTGGCTTATGTGGTCTCTCAGTCTTCTAGTTATGATCGTATCAGGGAGTGTCAGTATGATGACCCCCATCTTCTTGTCCTTAAGGACACGGTCTAGCATAGTGATGCTAAAGAGGTCACTATTGAGGATGGTGGAGCATTGAGGATGTAGGGCAGGCTATGTGTGCCCAATGTAGATGGTTTGCGTAAGTTGATTCTCCAGGAGGTTCACAGTTTACGGTATTCTATTTATCCGGGCACTGCGAAGATGTATCAGGACTTGAGACAACATTACTGGTAGAGGAGAATAAACAAGGACATAGTGGAGTATGTAGCTCAGTGACTAAATTTCCAGCAGGTGAAGTATGAGCCTCAACAACCAGGTGGGTTGCTTTGAAAGTTAGAGATTCCAGAGTGGAAATGGGAGCGGATCACTATGGATTTCCTTGTTGGACTCCCACAGACTCAACGGAGGTTTGGTGCATTTTGGGTGATTGTGGATAGGCTGGCCAAGTTAGCTCATTTCATTTTTGTGATGACTACCTATTCCTCCGAGCACCTGGCTCGAGTGTATATCTGGGAGATCGTCAGGCTTCATGGCGTATCGGTATCTATCATCTCTGACCGGGCTACGCAATTTACATCATGATTTTTGAGGGTCGTACAACATGAGCTGGATACTCGAGTGGAGTTGAGCACAACATTTCACCCTCAGGCGGACGGATAGTCCGAGCGCACTGTTTAGATATTAGAGGATATTCTCCATGCGTGTGTGATGGAGTTTGGTGGTTCGTGGGATCAGTTCTTACCTCTAGCAGAGTTTGCTTACAACAACAGTTATCAGTCGAGCACCAGATGACACCGTATGAGGCTCTGTATGGTAGGCGATGTAGGTCTCCAGTGGTTTGGTTCGATCCAGGCGAGGCTAGATTATCAGGTAAGGACTTGGTTCAGGATGCTCTGGAGAAGGTTAAGGTGATTCAGGATAGATTACGCACAACCCGGTCCAGACAAAAGAGTTATGCGGATCGAAAGGTTCGGGATGTTGCATTTATGGTTGGAGAGCGAGTCTTGCTCCGGTTTGTTCCTATGAAGGGAGTTATGAGGTTCGGAAAGAAGGGTAAGCTGAGCCCAAGGTTCATTGGTCCCTTTTCAGGTGGTGCGACGAGTTGGGGAGGTAGCTTATGAGCTTTCCTTACCTCCCAGTCTAGTGGGAGTTCACCCAGTATTCCATGTTTCTATGCTCCGGAAGTATCACAGCGATCTGTCTCACGTGTTGGATTTCAGCTCGGTCTAGTTAGACCAGGATCTATCTTATGTTGGGGAGCTAGTGGCTATTTTGGACAAGCAGGTTCAGAAGCTGAGGTCAAAGAACATTGCTTCTATGAAGGTTTAGGGGGGGGGGGGGGGGGGGGGGGGGCAGCCGGTCCAGGAGGCGACTTGGGAGACCGAACATGATATGCGCAACAGTTATCCTCATCTTTTCACCACTTCAGGTATGTCTCTATACTCGTTCGAGGACGATCGTTTATTTAAGAGGGGGAGGATGTGACAACCCAACCGGTCGTCTCGAGAGTTGTAGCCATGTTTCCCCATTTTCCTGCTTCTAGTGTGTTCTACAACATTTATATGACTTACCGAGTTAGTTGGTTTGGGTCCAGAGTGATGTCAGAGTGAATTGCGACACTCAGTCTTTTAATTGGAAGCTTAAGTTGGAAAAGTTGACTGGATGTCGACTTATGTGTAAGCAACCTCAGATTTGAATTTTGATGGTTATGTTAGCTTTGTTAGGTGATTTTGGACTTAGAAGCACGTTCAGAATGTGATTTGAAGGTCCGCAGTATAATTAGGCTTGAATTGGTGAAAGTTGGAATTTTGGCGAATTTGACCGATAGAGGAATATTTGATATTGGGGTAGGATTGGATTTACGTGAATTGGAGTAGGTTTGTGGTGTCTTTTATGACTTGTGTCCAAAATTTGAGGTCAATCAGACGTGGTTTGATAGGTTTCGACGTCGTTTGTGGAATTTGAAAGTTTAGAAGTTCTTTAGGCTTGAATCCAGGTGCAATCCGTATTTTGATGTTGTTTTGAGTGATTCGAGGGTTCGACTAAGTTCGTATTGAGTTATATTACTTGTTGGCATGTTTGGTTGAGGTCCCCCGGGCCTCAGGTGTGTTTCAAAGGCTTAATGGATTGAAATGGGGACTTAAGCAATTGTTGAGTTTCTGGTGTTCTGGTGTTTTGCACCTGCGGAGGGGAGACCGCAGGCGAGGAAGCGCATAAGCGAAGATGAAGGTCGCAGATACAAGTGAGGCCATGAAGTACAGGGTTCGCCGGTGCGAAGAATATACTGCACCTGCGGTAGCGCAGATGCGGACAAGTGGACGCAGGTGAGGGGCGGGGGGCAGCTAGGAGAGAGTAATTCCGCAGAAGCGAGGCCAGGGTCGCAGATGCGCATTCGCAGGTGAGGAACCTTGAGTGCATGTGAGGGCCCTGGGGGTTCATGTGACTTCCGCAAAAGCAACATTTTCACCGCGGATGCGGGACCGCAGGAGCTGAGTATTAGCCGCAGGTGCGGAAAGCCTGGGCAGAACATATAAATATGGGACTTCGAAATCTTTCACCATTTTCACTATTTTGAACTCGGATTTTGGAGGATTTTGAAGTGATTACTGAGGTAATCTCCTTGTGTCTATTTATCTTCGATAATGAAGTTTCTCCACTGATTGTGCACCTAATTGGTGAGATATTGAGGTGAAATTTGGGAGTTTAGGGCTTGAGAATTGGAGAGTGAATTTTGGGGATTTGGGTGACCAAATGGTGTCAGATTTTGATAAATTTGGTATGGTTAGACTCGTGAGTGAATGGGCTTTCAGGTTTTGTGACTTTTGTTGAATTTCGAGACATGGGCCCAGGGCCGGGTTGAGCCTATTTCGGATTTTGACTTATAATTTCGTGTTTTCTTATGGAATTTATTCCTTTAGTCTATATTAATTATATCGTACTGCTTGTGGCTAGATTCGGGGCATTTGGAGGCTGTTTCGAGAGACAAAGACATTTCGGAGTAGGATTTTGAGTGGTTTGAGGTAAGTAATAGTCTTTAATCTTGTCCTGAGTGTCACGACCCAAACCGATGGGCCGCGACGGGCACATGTACCTTACTCAACTAAGTACCAACATAACATATCTTATCATGTCATACTATCATAGATAACTGAGCCGGAAGGCTGACGTGAGATAAGTAGAATACAACATGTGATACCAACTTATACATAAGGCGTACGAGCCTATAAGACCAAAATAACTACTCGTATACCGAACATGGGCCGACAAGTCCATACAATCCTTTACGTACATGACATCTGTCTACAAGCCTCTAAGAATACATAATTTTCATAAAGGTCGGGACAGAGTCCCACCATACCAAACTATACACGTCTAAATTATACTAACCAAACAAGCAACTCCAAAGCAAATGGAGTGCACCAACATATTCCGCTAAGCTGATAGCCTACTTGGTGGGCTCTCGACCTGTCTATCGGGAGTAAATGACTCAACCTATAACTCTGGATAACTCTGTAAATCATGAAATAATTATAGTGTCATGCATATGTGTATGAATGTCATGTCATGCATAGGTACATGTTTCATAACATCATCAGGCCTCTGAGGGCATCCCATCATGTCATCTCGGCCACTGTGGGAAAAATCATCAACGTATACCAGCTGATCAGATGGTGGTGCGTCTATAACGCCATAACCTTTCCCATATCCCATACACACACACACACATATATATATACCATGACCAGATGGCGTTAATATATATATATATATATATATATATATTAACGCCATCTGGTCATGGGTCAATGTGCATGTATAAATGCATATGAAATACGTTAATAAAATCTCTCGGTAAGTCATAAGGCCATTATGCCTCTGATTAATACTATGAAATAAGCTTTATCAACTGACCCATGAACAGATGATATAATAATATGACACATGGAAGAATACGAATACACACATCTTTAGCATTTCTACGAATATAGTATTTTATGGAAGTTGTGCATTTTCTCGTTTCATTCGTTCGTATAGATCATGCCTAAAAGAAATAAAGGATAGTATTAACATACCTGGAGTAGAGAATAATTCGTGTGATATCCTTGATAAGGTTTACACCGTATTCCGTTAGAATTTCAAAATCTTTGTTTGAATGATTAATGACCCGCAACCTTCTATGTTAATTTCAGATTGCTTTCCATCGGTTGCTTTTGGTTGCGTTTCGTTAGCTTCAGATTATTTTCATGAAGAGCCTTTTTCTAATCTCTCAAATGTTGAAGATATCAATCTCTGATTTGTAAGAACATGTAGCATTTTGAAATTCAAGGCTTGTCTTTTAATTAGTTGCCACCTAATAGTGTGACTTTAAGAGTCACTTGTTTGGTTTGTGGCACGTTGCCACGTTTTTAGGGGGTGTTTTAATCTTTACCCCATAATTTATTAATTAACTAGGTAATGTTCTGTTACCCGATAATTAACCAATTAGACCGTGTTTTACCGTAAAATGTCAAATTTCGACGAAATTCATTTTCTTCGATTAGATCACCCTCTCACCTTCACGAATTTACTTATCACTTGTTTAAAATAGTACAATAGTTATAATATCACAACAATCTCATTCCCGAACTTACGTCGATTAACTTACGACAAAAATTTATCGTACGAAAATGCGCGATGTAACATCATTCCTCCCTTTGGAACATTCGCCCTCGAATGTTGACTGATGTACTTGTCATTTTCATAACTTATGTCCTCTGAATACTTTAGTACTTTCCTTTCCACTTAGGCAACGGTTGTGTGAATAATTCTAAGGGTCAGGGCATCCCCCATTTAAGCTTCTTTCTCACACCTTGACTTGTCTTCGGAATTCTTCCAATATCGTAACTATTGCTACCTTCTATCATGTAGCCTGTACGACTCTAACTTTGTATGTGCGCCTATGCGACTTTTCTCTTCTCTTTCCTCCAGTTTTTAGCCAATCTCTAGGTCTCACTTTGTGAACATATACAAAATTATGTCAAGTCTAGGTCTGCTACCAAACTTCAGGTTACTCTCGTTGCTTATCCTATATGCATAAAGCTAAGTTCTTTAATGCTTCCTAATTACTGTTCATTTTAAGAATGACGACCTAACCTTATTTCATACTTTGTAACTTTTATCCATTCATTTTTTATTCACGTCAATATCGATCTACAATCTACCACAAATAACTGAAACTTCTTACGTAATACCTTGCCACTAGGGCTTACGTCTCATTCGGGAACATCTAAAGTGATTAGACTCATCCACCTCGGGGTGATACCATGCTTCCATAACCGTATTTTATAGCATCCCAATGCGATTCACTTTACATGGGTATTTTAATCCCGTACAATTCATGAAATCCTTTGCAAGTCATTATTCAATTGAAGGCCCAAATGTCATCCTTTATCTATGACAATCACACCCTCATTCTACTGCCAGGGCAGCATTCCATCTCTTCTAAATGCTACTAGTCTTAGGCTCCTTTGAGTTTATTCAGGCTATACTGAGCTTTCTATAACCTAGAGACGCTATCAGCTCTCTCATTTTCGTAGGCCTAATCCCGAGGACTTATCCATTCTTGTCTCCTTCTCACTCGCCCTTTATTATCCTTACTCATGTCTTCCTAAAACCTTGTCGCTTTATAATACTTTAGCTTGTGACCTACACATATCTATTTATATTATTCGCAACCTTCCTTCAATTTGCTTGCACTTATAGATTTCCTTATGTCATTGTGGAACATCAAGTGAGATATCACATTGTCTCAAACTCTTCTTTACTCTTTTAACTAGACCTCTCGATACCTAGATTCCATAGGCTGGAAGATATTCCACTAATGACACTGCTACCATTCCTGGATGTTGAATAACAACGCTTCTAGCCCTCTATATGAAGTATGGATTATTCATAACCTCCTTCACCTGAGTATCTCGTACGTTGTTCACTTTTACCTTACTTACCTTAAAATCTCGCATCACATCTTCTATCTCTTTCATGACCTCCCTTCCTCATAGGTATAATTCACATCTACAACTTGAAGCTCTATTATAATGCTTGCACCTCTGGTGTATACACAATCCTGAGCTTCATACTGACTTCTTATAAGGCTAGTACTTTTCTGACTGGCTTTATCGTAGAGTTGTTAAAGAATATGGCGACTATATTATCTCTCTTGTATCTCTGACATTAAGAGTGATTCTACAATATTCTCAATCACGATGTCATAATTGTTCTGGGTCCAATAATCTAATTCCTGATTTACATAGTTGATGTAACCTTTAGTTGCCTCTTCCTTCTGATCAGCCTTTATGTAGGCTTAAGCTATATTTCGATATGCGGCTCATGGCATTTAATTATTACTTTAACCTTTCATGGACACTAAGTAAAAACCACGATACAATCTTATAATGATTCAATCATTTGTCTATGATCTGGACCCAATTCCTTCTTTCACTTATACCAGAGTTTTCTACGGCTGATCATTAATTGAATTATTCATTTTATTCCATCTCGGCTTTCTTCAAACGTAAGCAATTGCTTTTCCTGGTCTTTTTTGTCCCCTTGTCGCGTGCATACTTATCTTATTTGAGTTCTCACGCCTGCCGAAATTTTTTTGTGCAACTCCTATGGTCTCGAATATTACTTTTGGTTACTACCCGCTCATTAGCCATGGTAGGTGTCACTTTCTTAGGGAGTACATACAATGTTGTTTTGAGACTGCTGTCACACGACCCTTTCCTCTTTTGGTTGTTGTGCTTATGTTGAAGCCTTTTTCCTTATTTCCTCAGCTAGTCTTTCATCGTAGTACTTAGGGAAGATCCTTTGACTCTTGTAAAGCTGCGAGCTTATTACGTCGTATACTCGATGGAATTTTTTATGTCCTTTCTGGCCTATAATTATCTGCAGTTACCTACCTCCACGCCCTTGTAGTTGTAGGGTTACTCCTGAACTGATATTTCGACTATCTTCCTAGTGGCATTTTCTTTTATTTCCGTAATACTCATATGGTACCTTTAGCTACCCCAACTTCTATCTAAATATTTC
Organism: Nicotiana undulata; assembly: GCA_005239495.1. Taxonomy (NCBI): domain Eukaryota; kingdom Viridiplantae; phylum Streptophyta; class Magnoliopsida; order Solanales; family Solanaceae; genus Nicotiana; species Nicotiana undulata. The sequence goes on along the minus strand of ML253664.1, from coordinate 12,780 downwards.
TCAATGATCACGATGTCATAACTGCGAGGCTGAATTCACACTATTGGGTTTTACTATGTTTATCTTACATGATTTGCTGACTTGCATGTATCCGCCTGTTTAGCCATAACTAGGCTCTTCTTGATCAATTACCAACTACTCGTTGGCTCATTCTCATATCAATGTTTCGCGTAATCGTTCTTGGTTTATTTCCGCTGTCTTAACTTACCTTTTGCACTGGCTCCTTATTTATAAATAACATCCCGGGCAGGAACCCTTACTTCCTTTCCTTGACGTCGTGTTTGCATAATGTTCTGGAATCGTAGCATATCTGTAGGCTTTGAATAGCTACAATCTCATCCCTTTCTCATTTTTTTTTATCGTATTCTTCTTTTACCATCCCATAATTACTAGAACCGCTTACTCTGACTTAATGCAACATCACTCTATATTCCCCCCTTTAAGAGAGTACTAAGAGTTGGAGCCACGACGATCTACCTATAGATGTTTTTTTTCTCTTCATCTTTGGCGTCCTTTCACATCATCAATGACCCTTACTCGCTTTTTGATAATCCTTCTGTACCAAGGATAATAAAATTCTTCATTTTCGATGGTGACACTTAGTGTAACTGACACATACAATCCCTTAAGCTTAACTTTGCTCATGTTGCTTGCTTTAGGGAAGCGTCTCCTTGAATGACCATTCTCTGAATTCATCATGAATCTTCTTCTGTTATCCATTCTATCATTGCTGGAATGCAATATGAAATTCTCATGATGCTGACTATTATCAAATCACTCAGTTCCTAATTCATGTTTAGTTTATCTTGTTCACCAGCCCACACTGATTTCTAGTACTCTAGGGTCTAACTTTTCCTTCTGATAGTCGCGTAGGAGTACAAACCTATTTCTCGAAATGAGGATACAACTTTATGGACAATACTCTTTTGTTGTCTAAAGGCCCGTCACCTCTCGTCTTTTCCTTTCATTGGCTATAGACTCTGTAATACTATCATTTTTTTGATCTACCGTTGCCATCCATGTATCACATCTTGCTCATAATGCTTTATTAATTTTCTTCCTATTTCCCTGCTAACATGACTATTTATTACTTTATTCTGAAAACTGCAACAAGATATTCTTTTGCTTTTTTTGCTCCCATTTGCTCTATCTATTGGCTCTTCGAATTTCCAAATATTCTTTCTCTACTAGGGAAGGAGGCCACACTAAGATAATATTTACCTTTCTAGGATAACAATGCATGTCTTTGTAGTACTCATATCTAGCTGTACTATTTTTGAGTGCAACATCTAGGTATCTTACATGGAGATGTATTAGCACATTTGCAATATCCTTCGGAAATGTCAACTGACGCAAACAATCCATCCATCATTTTGGGTTACTCTAACCCCAACCGGATCCTGATATCCCGTCTTCCTCTTATACTACTTCTGTTAACCCCCATAGGGCATAACTGGAATGAGTGTGACCAATTGTACATACCTCTGTTACTATTGGAGGTAACTCAAAATGCTTATATCTCTCTTCCTGAGTTGAAATACCGATAATGTTCATTAACTGGGTACCTTGTACCTTTTTTTCACCTTACTTCTGTTACTTGCTAGAACTTATGTCTACTTTCCAATTCTCTTTTTCCTTTATATCGTAAAAGTGGATTGACCTTCTTGCCTTAGGTATCCTTATCAAGAGGCTTACACATCTTAGTATACACATGGTCTGCTGCATACTTCATATTTATCCATCATAAGCATGATGCAAAAATCGAGTTCTTCTAACTCAACTCTTCCACAACTATATCTCTTACCACCTGTCTTTCTGGATGTAGGCATCATCGTATTATGAATAAGATAGAGTTTAGGAAGTTGAGTTCTTACAATTGAGCTCTACCACATGATCTAGAGTAGGAAGAAAGAGTGAAAGTCCTAAATGCCATGTATCCTCCTGCTTATAAGTGTGGTGCACGACACACCCATAAACAAGACTCTACTAGAGACGGCTTGTAGACTTCCTAGGACAGAACTGCTCTGATACCACTTTTGTCACGATCCAAACTGATGGGTCGCGATGGGAACCCGTTACTTTACTCAACCGAGTACCAACATAACGTATCTTTTCATGTCATACTATCATAGATAACTAAGCCGGAAGGCTACCATGAGATAAGTAGAATACAACACGTGATACCAACTTATACATAAGACATGCGGGCCTATAAGACCAAAATAACCACTCGTATACTGAACATGGACCAACAAGGCCATACTATCCTTTACGTACATGACATCTGTCGACAAGCCTCCAAGAATACATAATTTTCATAAAGTTTGGGATAGAGTCCCGCTATACCAAACAATACACGTCTAAATTATACTAACCAAACAAGCAACTCCGAAGCAAATGGAGTGCACCAACATATTCCGCTGAGCTGGTGGCCTACTTGGAGGGATCTCGACCTGTCTATCGGAACCCGCGAGCATGAAATGCAGCTTCCCTAGGAAAAAAAGACGTTAGTACGAATAATGTACCGAGTATGTAAATATAAATAAGTACAAAACAAACATAGAAGGAAATATAGAGTAAATGACTCAACTTGTAACTCTGGATAACTCTGTAAATCATGAAATAATTATAGTGTCATGCATATGCATATGAATTCCATGTCGGACATAGGTACATGTTTCATAACATCATTAGGCCTCTGAGGGCATCCCATCATATCATCTCGGCCACTGTGGGCAAAATCATCAACGTATATCAGCTGATCAGGTGGTGGTGTGTATATATATATATATACATACATATATATATATATATATATATATATATATATATATATATATATATATATATATATATATATATATATATAGGCATATATAACTCCATCTGGTGATGGCTCAATGTGCGTGTATAAATGCATGAAAGGCATATGAAATACGTTAATAAAATCTCTCGGTACGTCATAAGGTCATTATGCCTCTGATTAATATTATGAAATAAACTTTATCAACTTACATATTTCTGAGAACCATGAACAGATGATAGAATAATATGACACATGGAATAATAAGAATATACACATCTTTATCATTTTTACGAATAGAGTATCTTATGAAAGTTGTGCATTTTCTCGTTTCATTCGTTCGTATAGATAATGCCAAAAAGAAAGAAGGGATAACCTTAACATATCTGGAGTAGGAAAATATCCATGTGATATCCTTGAGAAGGTTTACACCGTATTCCCCTAAAATTTCGGAATCTCTATTCGATTGATTAAAGACCTACACCCTTCTATGTTAATTTCATATTGCTTTCCATCTGTTGCTTTTGGTTGCGTTTCGTTAGCTTCAGATTATTTTCATGAAGAGCCTTTTTCTAATCTCTCAAATGTTGAAGATATCAATCTTCTGATGTGTAAGATAAACATGTAGCCTTTTGAAATTCAAGGCTTGTCTTTTAATTAGTTGCCACCTAATAGTGTGACTTTAAGAGTCACTTGTTTGGTTTGTGGCATGCTGCCACGCTTTTAGGGGGTGTTTTAATTCTTATCCCATAATTTATTAATTAACTAGGTAAAGTTCCGTTATTCGACAATTAACCAATTACCCGCATCATTAAGAATTATTTCAAATTATTTAAAATATAACTTACCTTTAACACACTTTATATAACTTACTATCTTGGCTATGTGGTACCTTGTATGACACTAGTCCATAAATACGGGATATTATAGCTTAGACTGTATTTTACCGCAAAATGTCAAATTTTTATGAAATTCATTTTCTTCGATTCGCTAACCCTCTCACCTTCATGAATTTACTTATCACTTGTTTAAAATAGTACAATAATTATAATCTCACAATAATCTCATTCCCGAACTTACGTCAATTAACTTACGTCGAAACTTTATCGTACGAAAATACGGGATGTAACAATGAGGGTATGAAAACCCGAGATTTGATATGATGTGATTATTTGGAGGTGACCCACATGCTAGGTGACGAGAGTGTGGGCATGCACCATGGAGGATTGTGACTTGGTCCGTCCTTTGAGACTATAGAGTCAAATATCCTATTGTTGATTACATGTTCCCTGTGTCTTCAACAAATCTGACTGTCATTCATATTAGAAACTATGCTTAGGCCATATGATATCACTATTGGAATCCGCAATGGTCGTGTACTTGTTGAATTGACTGCTAATTACTGTCTTGTACTCGGTCACAGTCTTACTTGTGTGTCATATCTCTATTTCCTCTTGTTTTCTTGTTGATACCTGTTATTATCTTTGTTTGGGCTGATATGTATGATTTTTGTGAGCTCGAGGGGCTGGAGAGGTTAGTGACTGAGATAGGGTCTGAGTGCCGAGCTGTGAGCTATGTAAGTGTATATGAATCGGGTTGCACGCCGCAACGAGCCCGAGGGCTAAATGTATATGGATTGGGTTGCACACCGCCACGAGCCTTATGGCTATTTATGAATTGTGGATTGGGTTGCATGCCATAACGAGCCTTATGGATACTTATATGATTGGATCGGGTTGCACGCCGCAGCGATTTAGCGCCTGGGCTGAAGGAGCCCCTCCAGACTTTGTACACCCTCATTGAGCGTAGGTACCTATTGAGTGTGTGTATTGAGGGCTTAGAGCCGAGTGTTGAGCTATTGAGAGCTTGAGTGACCATTACCGTGTGAGGTTGCATTCCCTTCCTTTGTTGCTGCACTTAGCTGAATTATGTCACTGTTCTGAACTTATGGAAAATATTATTTTTGGTTTACCTGAACTTAGTAAATATGCAACTGACTTGATTTATATTGCCCGAATTGACTGATGTCTACTTTCGTTGTTGAAATTACTGAAATGAACTGTATTTGTATAGCTCGTCATTACTTCTCAGTTCCTTATTTATTATTGTTACTTTCTAAGTTGGTTGTACTCACGCTACACCCTGCACTTCATGTGCAGATCCAAGTGTATCCGGTCATGGAGGGCGTTGATCTCGTGCGTGGTCGAGTGTCGGAGATTTACGAGGTAGTTGCCGGCGTTCACAGTCCTTGTCTGTCCTTCTTTTCTATCTTTCTTTTTTTGTATTGACATTTAGACACAGACTCTTGTAGACATTATTTCTTTGACTGGTTGTTTAGATGCTCATGACTTGATGATTCCCCGATGTTTGGGGCTACTTCTTTTCCCCATTATATTTTGAGTTTAACTCCTATTTTTACGAAAACTTTATCATATAAAAGCTTTTCGGTTTATCTTTTGTGAAATAATTGAAGTATTTGGAAAATAGTCTTGCCTAGTATCATTGATACGCACCATCATGGCAGGTTAGAGTTTTGGTGTTGATAGTGAACTTGTAGTAATTTGTGATATTTGCATCAACTTCTATGTAATGAAACTACCTTTTTGCCGTTTAACTATTAGTACTAAATTAGCAACTTGGTTTCGTAATAGACATTGGGTCCTTCAATAAACTAGCTATTTGGTTGCGTAATTGGCTCGAAGCCGCTTATAATAACTTCATCAAATATATCATTACATCGGGAAAATAGAGGTTGCATAGTAGATACTGGGTCCATCAATAAACTAGATACTTAGTTGCGTAATAGACTCAAAGTCGCGTTTAGTAACTTAAACAAATTTAACATTACATCTGTACGACATTACATGATACAAAATACTTCCAACAAAATAAACTTACAATAATTAAACTATTCCTACTAACAACAAATCAATATTCCTTCGCACTTCATCATCCAAGCTCCCACAAATCTGACAACGACGCACAAGAGCATAACCCACTTATTCAGCCTCATTTTATTCATCTTAGCCATCCCTCCAACTGTACAATTTACATGAATATTCCCTCTCTTCAGTTGAATCCGTCCATCATCCTCATCTTCCTCATGAACATCCATTGCTAATATATTTTCAAGTTCATCCACCTTTATCTGCAGAATAATTTTTTCACTCTTAAGAGTGTCATTTTCACACTTCAAACTACTGATAAGGTCAAGAATCATTGGATCTAGTAGATCATCGCCCCATTCCCAAAATTGACAGTTTTCACCCCATCGAATTAAATGGAAAAAATAATTTTAATTGTAGAATTAAAAAGAAGTGAATATGTGAAATTTATCTTACCTTAGTTTTGGAATATTTTGAGAATCGCCTACTAACATTCACTGGAGTTGTAGCTATAAACTGGCTGGCAGTCATGCCGCAGTGACAATTCTTTCTCGGCCCAAAGGATGCACCCAACCCTTGACTCATTTTCCTTCAATTGTTTGAGTAATATTTTTCGGAAGTAAAAATTGGATTTTGAGATGGCTGAAATTGGTAACTTTAAATAGGTCAAATAGGTTAATTTCAACGTGTTAAAAAATACGGTTGAATTTGATAAATTTTATTTTGATTACATGGTCGGTCAAATAGGTGTAATTTCTACGGGTAAAACAAATATGATTGGGGATAGGCTACGTGAACATATTTAATTTCCTGAACAACATGAGCTGCCTTCCGTCAACCACAAGTTGCTGATAAACTTCTTTAGTAGTCTATAAACCCTGAACCCCAACCCTAGACATTCAACATAAATCAATTGACTTCTTTAATGGGTGAGTTTCAACTTGAGGTTTCATCCTCAACTCTTCTTGCGGCCGAGGGTAAACTAATGGTCGAGAATTCATACCATTAAGAGTTGGTCATACTAGAACATGTAACAAATCAAGAAGCGAGATCTCTAAGTAAATGGTGCCTTTCCATACGACTTCTCGCAAATGACGAGACAATTGAGAGTTTTGAGAAACGAATTGATACTTTGAATTGCATATTTTCAGTTAATTAGACATGTCCTTTTCGTATTGGCTGCCAGCCGTTGTTAACACTAGACTAAATTAACTACCGAATCAATGGTTGTCAATAGACTACCTAAACCAGCAGAAAAAGTCTTGGAATAAATTGAAAATATCGATGGAGGTTGACAATGGAACATTAGTTGATTATAGGTGGTTGAAGAAGGAATAAAGGGGTTGATCGTAAATAGTAGTCTATGGGATAAGTTGGTCACATGACTCCTTAAAATAATGAGGTTGATTTTAGATCATAGGTTTACAATAGACAATGTGGGCAATTGATTCTAAAACAGTAGTATACGACAGAAAGTCATATGACTCGTTCTTAAAATAAGGGGTTGATTCTAGATCATAGGTCTACAGTAGACAATGTGGGCGGTTGACCTTATGCAGTAGTCTATGAGACAACTTGGTCACATGACTCCTTCTTAAAATAAGGGAGGATTGATTCTAGATCATAGGTCTTCAATAGACAATGTTGATAGTTAACCATAAAACAATAGTTTATAATGTACAATGTCGTAAGACTTCATCTCCAGCTGCCTGACTGACAATATCCGGGAGCTCTTCCGCTATATTTGTCTCTTCCGGACCGGACGAGTTCATTTCATTGTCATCAAACTCATGCAAGTCATGATTAAATCCACTGAAGCTATCTTCCACCATTCTTTCCTCCTCTACTTCTAAAATTGATGGCTGTGGTGGTGGTGGTGGTGCAGCTGTGGCATTTGAACCTTGACGAGACCTTTCAATAGGAACTTCAACCCCTTATTTAAACTCATTTTCAGTCACAAATATCTTCAAACAAGGCCTCATACCATCAATTGTAAGATGAAGGGGGTATGATTGCAAATCATTATCATTCTTAATGAAGGAGGGAGGAATCTTGTCCCTCTTTGGTATAGAGCTAAGCATATATGCAATATTCAAATTTCTCGGGGAACATATTAGTTTTCCACGTTTAATGATGAGATCACCAAATTCGTCAAATGTATAATTGCTAGGTATACAGATAGGTACTTTAACCTTTGTATAGGAATTCTAATTCCAACTAGTTGGCTCCTCTATCCATTCACCAGAATATAGACCGCATACTAATATATAATCTCCCATCAATTTATTGTGAACCAATGGCTTGTACACTAATTGTCGAGCACTATGCAAAAGCTTTTTGCAGAAACCCAAATTAACAATGACGAAGAAGATGAGATGAAAACACTTACCATATGAAGGAGTTACACAATATACCATATAGAATGAATTATCAATCCAGTGTACTGTAAATTTCTTCCCCATATTCGACAAATCCAAAAAAAATCCAATTTTTTTATTTCATCTCATGATAAATCAAAAGAATGAAGCTTTGAGAGGAATGTGGAAGAAAGCAGAGGACCTCTCTGTGTTGAATGCAAGAAAAACAAACCGCAATGGAGGAATCAACCGTGAGAAATAGGGATTAGGGCGGCATATGAGGCTGGAAGGGATATGATTTTCTTTATTTTTTATTTTTAAAAAAAATTGATAATATTATAATTATTTAGGTTGGGCCTAAGTGTAATAAGTGAAACTTTAGGGATAAAGACTAAATTTTCCCCTTCACTTTGTAGTCCCATTTAAGCAATAATTAAGCATGAAAGTCAATCTTATAATAATTAAAAATTGAAGGCCACTTGGCCAATTGAAGTTTGAAAAGAGGTCACTTCGCCCCAACTCTTTTCGTATAAGTTGTTTATAATTTTTTTGTATAATTCATTTTTATTAATTTATGCCATAGTTATGTTGGATGTTCGGTTAATCTATTTTTTTAAAATTTAAAAATAATTTTTCTTATTTATTTATATGCTATTTAAATTCCATTACATAAAAAAGGGGTTATATTTAAGTTTTTTTTAATTGTATAAATTCCATAAATTAAAAAATTATTTTTTTAAATTTCCCATACAAAAAATTAGCATTATAATCCGTGTAATAGTGATAAAATGTATTTTTTTGTCATATTTTATCTTTTTTTTTTCTTTCTATTTTGTGATATAGTAAATTATATCGACATACATATCTCTTTGCGATTAGAAATATTAGTTTTTTGACGGAATGATGCCCTCCATGACCCATAATATTATAGAACCATGCAAGAAATTTGATACTAATATTCTCAGTATATTCTTATTACAAAGAAACGTAATACTCAAAATAATGGATCCTCGAAATATATAACATCATATTAAAAAGGGTAATTAGTACTGCTAAAGTAAAACTTCTATCACATAGCCAACTGCATTCCTTCCATTGCTTAGAGCTTCTATGATGTCTAATTTTAAGAGAATTCATGCGATGAGGAAAATCAAATTAACCGTTAACACGACCCCAAATCCTAACAGGCCGTGATGGCGCCTATCGTGGAACTAGGCTAGTCGACCATCACTTTACTACGCATTTATTCAATTATAACAGTTCACAATATAACAATAAACATCAGTCATAATAAAAAATAAATTACATAAGTCTAACGCCCCCAATAATGAACTAAATCACTCTAAACAACCTCCCAGAACTGGAGTCAATAGTCATGAGCATCTAAGAATAAGTAAGTCTAACTCTGCTAAAACTATAATATATGTCTCTGAATCAAATGCTAAAACTAAATAAGGAAGGGAAATGGAGAAGCTGTGGACGCTGGACAGCTACCTCGAAATCCCGTGAAATGCTGCTATCAACTGCGTCAGCTACTGCTGCGAACTAGTACCTGGATCTGTGCACAGAGGCACAGGGAGTCTTTATGAGTACGCCAACTCAGTAGTAATGAAAATAAATCACAGTCTGAGTAATATAAACACACAGAACAAATACACAACTTCACAAAAGCCAGTAAAACACCAAGTCACCAAGTAGTATTCATCAAATAATAAGTTCAAAATTAGTTTCCAGAAATCCTTTGAAAACAAGTACAATATCAGTATATCTCAGTAAAAACCAGTTTGAAAACGAAGTAAATCATAGTTCGAAAACTCAGTGAAAATCTTCATAAAACTGCCCCTCGGGCTATAGTCATTTCTCATCACAATATCTTTCAGTATTAGCTCATCAGGCAACCTCACCATCACTATGCCCATCAGGCGACCTCACAATCACTATGCCCATCAGGCATCCTCACAATCACTCTGCCCATCAGGCAACCTTATAATCACTCTACCCATCAGGCATCACTCAATCGATACCGGCGCTCACTAGGGTGTGTTACAGACTCCGGAGGGGCTCCTACAGCCCAAGCGCTATAATAAGCCACATCATGGCATAAATCACACACAATATAGGCCTGCAGCCTCACTCATATCATATCATCCTCACAATATAGGCCATCAGCCTCCCTCATATCATAACATCCTCACAATGTAGGCCATCAACCTCACTCAGTCAGACACTATCAATTTGCCCTTCAGGCCATAAATATACCGGGTTCTCGATCCAAAAATAGTGTTTCATTTTCAAGAAGTAGTATCAAAATACTCTGATTGTCAAAATAATCTCACAGAAAAGACTGAGTAAAAATCATAACATATCAGTGAGGAAAATAGTAAAACATAACCCCCGAAGGGTAAACAAGTCGGCACTAGGCCCCAAACACGGCTTACAACCCAAAACATATCATAATGTATAAATTCTAATTAAGCAAAGGCTTAAAAATAGGTTTTGCAACTCAATAGTCGCCTAAATAGGAAACATGTTCTAAAGTTTCCACCTTTTTATTCAAAACTCGTGAAAGGGTGCATAGTCTGGGGTTTCATACCCTCAGGATAGGATTTAAAGACATTACTTACCTCAAAACTAGCCCGAAATGATTTCGCGATGCGCTTGCCCTCGAATCAACCTCCAAAGGCTCCAAATCTACCAAGTTTAGCTTTTTATCATCAATATGTGCTTAAGGAACAATTTCCAATAGAAAGATATCAAATTTAACTCAAAAATCCGAAACCTCTCAAACCTTGACCCCCGGACCCGCGTCCCGAAACTCAGAAAATTTTATACCAAAATGTTCTTCGTCCTCTCATGAGTCCGTACAGATAAAGAACACCAAAATCGGAGTTCGTTTGACCCCTCAAATCGACCCTTGAAGATCTCATAATCTCAAGCCCTAAAACCCAATTTTTCTACTGATTTTCCATGAATTTACACTGGTTTTATGATCTATAATCCCCCATAATCGAGTTTTAATGATTAGAACACTTACCTCTATGAAGAACAAGGATTTTCCTCTTCAAAAATCGCCCCCAAAGCTCTTAGTCCGTACAAAAATGGTGGAAATAAGGTCTAAGTCGCGGGGGGTTTGTTTATATTTTTTGAATAGTGGTTCCGCACCTGCGACCACTTAAGCGCACCTGCGGACCCGCACCTACGGTCCCAGGTCCGCACCTGCGATCTCCCTTGAAGTCTCCCAATTCCGCACCTGCGATGCACCTTCCGCACTTGTGGACCACTCCCCACTCAGCCAAACCTCGCACCTGCGGAGCCGAGTCCGCTCCTACGGAACCGCGCCCGCGGCTCCCTTTCCGCAGGTGCGAAAACACCAGCAACAACAATCTGCAGATTCACCAAAATCACTCCAAACTTCCCGTTAACCACCCGAAACCATCCCGAGCCCCTCGGGACCCCAACCAAACTTACCAACATATCCCATAACATCATTCAAACTTAGTTGCACTCTCAAAACACCAAAACTAACATCAGAACACCAAATTCGCATCGGATTCACGCCTAAGAACTTCGAAAATTCTAAAATCCACCAATGACGCCGAAACTATCCAAAACAACTCCGATTAACCTGAAATTTTGCGGACAAGTCCAAAATGACATTACGGACCTGTTCCAACTGTCGGAATTCCATTACGACGCCGATAGCCTATTTTCCACTGCTGATCGGAATCGCCAAAAACTAATTTTCACCAATTCAAGCCTAATTCTACACCGGACATCACAAAATTATTCTGACACACTCCTAAGTACCAAATCACCTAACGAAGCTATCCGAGCCATAAAATTTGCATTCTGAGGTCGTTTACCAATAAGTCAACCCTTAGTTGACTTTTCCCATTTTAAGGTTATTTTTGAAGGCTAATTGACTGAACTCTCACTACAACCATTCGATTTCAAGCCTATCAACTCTAATACATCAAATACATTATAACCAATCTATATCAAGTCAATAACAACAATTATAATGCAGGTTTAACGTAACGACAGACCGGGTCGTTACATTCTCCCCCTCTTAAACAAACGTTCGTACTCGAACGAGTCTAGAAACATACCTGGAGTCTCAAACAAGTGCTGATATTTGCTCTGCATCTCCCGCTCGGTCTCCCAAGTAGACTCCTCTACTGGCTGAACTCTCCACTGCACCTTCACTGATGCTATCTCCTTGGATCTCAGCTTTCTGACCTCACGAGCTAAAATTTCTACTGGCTCCACCTCATATGACATATTNGGCAAGGCAAGTCTATAAGCCACCTCTCCAACCTTCTGAAGCACCTCAAAAGGACCAATAAACCGAGGACTCAACTTTCCTCTCTTTTCGAACCTCATAACACCCTTAATGGGTGATACTTTTAGCAGTACCTTCTCACCTTCCATAAATGACACATCCCGAACCTTCCGGTCCGCATAACTCTTCTGTCTAGACTGCGCCGTGTGAAGTCGCTCCTGAATCAACTTCACTTTTTCCATTGCATCCTGAATCAAGTCTGTGCCCAATAACTTAGACTCACGCTCGAACCAACCAACCGGAGATCTACACCTCCTACCATATAAAGCCTCATACGGGGCCATCTGAATACTGGACTGATAGCCGTTATTATATGCAAACTCCGTTAAAGGAAGAAACTGATCCCATGAACCACCAAAATCAATCACACAAGCCCGTAACATATCCTCCAAT